>JAZHYW010004259.1:0-15400 GCA_037355805.1 Ixodes ricinus
CCGTTCGTAATGTGTGGCGACTAACGCACATACCGGTGGGGAGGTGGCGTAATGTGACAAGCGCGGTAAAACAATAGAAGACATAATTGAGAAAATAATCTATGGTGTTAAACGATGGGTCGCAAACCTTCTCATTCGGAGGATGCAGTTATTCAAGCGTTCTGGACTCTGGCCAATTTGCTCGCAAGATACTTTTTCGTGACAGTAGGTCTGGCACATGGACGTTGAAACGTGCACGGCAGTGACCACCTTCCCATTCTTGCACAGTATTCAAAAGCAAAGTCTTTTTTAAGCCGGAAACAAGAGAAATCGAAGAATATCACGAATTGCGTAGCTTCCGGCGTGACTGGTTTTTCAACGCACCGCAAAAATATGGATACGTTAGAAGAGTTTACTTCAATTGTGAAGGCCAATTTTGACCATGTAACTAAATCAATATCTGCTCCCTGAAGGGTATGCGTGAACAGATGCATCATACGAGAAGCTTAGGGCGATACGTTTCCAGAGCAGAAAGAGAAATACTCGAAGGTCGGGAATGATAGAGGAATATAGAAAAGCTCAGCACGTACACGACCTTATCCGCCGCAAGCTGAAACAGCTATCCAGGCATCGATGGCGACAACTCTGTGCCAAGATGGCAGCTGTGAGAGATCTCACAATGCAGTGGAACATAGTCAAAAACACTCCGTTCACCAGTAATACAAAGGTATCCTCACCGCGCAATGGTGTTACCAAGAGGAGTATCAGAATTGTTACTCGCAGACCAATTTTGTGAATTACTAGTAAACTCGAGCAATGCGGCTCAGACCTTACAGGTACCGTGCATCGTGTGTAATAGCCCAAAAAGCCATTGACTGCGAATTGCATGCCTCCGATACACAAATGGACCGCCCTTTACTACTTCGCGAAATGAAATGCGCCCAATCAACTCGCAAACAGAAGTCACCCGGTCCCGACTTGATAACATGGGAAATACTGGCGAATCTTGGTCCGACTGCAACTAGCAATCTTCTAAAAATGTTTAACTCTACCTGGATTGGCGAAGCTGTGCCTGAACAGTGGAGGACAGCCAAAGTCACGGCTCTCCTGAAACCAGGAAAGACCCCGATGGAGTTAACTTCATTCCGGCCAGTCAGCCTCACTAGCTGTGCTGGGAAACTTTTTGAAAAAATAATTAATCAACGCTTACAATGGTGGCTTGAAACTACCAAAAGCCTTCCGGATTCATTAGCCGGGTTTCGTCCAAAACGTTGCACAATGGACTGCATTCTAGACTTAGTCACTTCGGTGGAACACGAACGTAAGCTTGGAAAAATGACAGTTGCCGTCTTTTTAGATATTAAGCGAGCATACGACACTGTTAGTCACGTGCACGTTATACACAGTCTTCTAAAGCTCGGAGTTAGGCCGTGTTTTACGATGGATTCAAAAATTCATTACAAATAGGACTATATTTATGCAGACAACAGATGGAGAGACCAGAAGACACGTTCGCAAACACGGCGTTCCGCAGGGAAGTGTTCTCAGTCCTACATTATTTAATTCAGTCTTGGCTGAACTACCAAGTCGTCTTCCATCACCGATTAACGTCACAATATATGCAGATGATATTTGTATATGGGTTTCAGATAGTTGTGTCGAAACATTGCAACGACAACTTCAAACTGGACTCAATATCATTGAGCAGTATTTAACTGAACGAGGCATGGACATAGCCCCTAACAAATCAGTGGTGCTCCCTTTCACAAGGAAACACCTTAAAGGACTTCAACTCTCAATGAAGGGACAGACACTTGAACGTGTAAAATGCCACCGATTCCTTCGTGTGATCATGGATCAATGTCTTACATGGGCCAAACATGTGGACATGTTGGTCGACAAAATAAAAAGAACAATAAACATCATTTGTCATTTTGCTGCGCAAAACTGGGGAGGCTCAACGGAGTCCCAGTTAATTTTACACTCAGCTCTGGTACGACAAACAATTGCTTACTCAATCCCAGCACTATCTGGTTTATCAGCTACACAAGACACACAAGACTTCATTTCATGCTGGCTCGAAGTTTGCGAGTTTGTCTCGGCGTACCGCGTCCGACGTCGGGAACCCTTGTATTCGCGGAGGCCAAGCAATTACCAGTATCATCATTACGTGAACGGGAACTACTGCGTAATTTCCTACGAGTATCGACGCAGCACTGCAACCACCCACTTGCTGACGCATTATTGACTCGAAGCGAATCCTGGCTATGCGCTTGCAACATCAACTTTTCATCTACCCGACTACACAGTGTGGGTGCAACAACCTAACAAACCACCCTGGATATACCAGACTCCAGAAATCAAAATAGATCTACCAGATTTCAAATCAAAAGCAACAACGAACGCATTGGTTATTGCTCAAACTGCCCTTACATATATAGATTAAGCATATCCTGATCATATACATGTATACACCGATGGATCCACAAAGGAAAACGGATCAACAGCGGCATATATCATACCAACACTTCAAGTCCAAAACTCATACCGACTCACCCACAGAACATCATCAACAACGGCAGAGCTACACGCTATCCTGTCTTCAGTAGAGCATATAAGAGAGACAAGCGGTTCAAACAAATCATTGCCTAAATTCTGGACAAGCAATAAGGTTACAATGGATTCCAGGCCATAGCGGCATCCAAGGAAATATGGAGGCGGACAAGCTTGCTACAAACGCACACACTTGTGACAGGGTGCAATTGATACTGTATGCAAGTACCTACATAAAATCTATGATAGAGAATCACTCCAAAGAAATATCATGGGATATATGGTGTAATGATCGAGGTAGAAACTCTATATTATATCAAGTAGACCCAAATATCCTTTTTCCAGTTCAAAATGACCTTCCAAGAAAGGTTGAAACGTTAATACACCGCTTACATTTGGGAGTAGCATACACGAATGAATTTTTGTATAAAATTAACCGAATGAATGACCCTAGCTGCGATTGTGGGCATGCGACCGAAACAATAGAACATCTATTCATTGATTGCCCTCGGTTCGACCAGAATCGATCACGACTGAAAGTACGACTGGACATTATTGACAACCGACCATTTTCTCTCAACAAGGTGACTAGGCCCGTGGCCTAACCATAGATCAGAGAAGCAAGCATTTTCGGCAATCAGACAATTCCTGGAAGAGACTGATATTGTAAATAATTACTAAAATGGGATGTATTATATAATGCAATATATATGTATATCTGTTCAAGTGAATGACAGTGAATAACTTTACATGCTCAGTGAAAATTGTGGTGTGATAAGGAATGTGACATGTAAAAGACCGAACTTGTTTGACTGGTTGCGTGACATTTCAAGTGGACTCAATGTAACCAAATATTTGACTGTTTCTTTGTTTGCAGGAAAACATTTGGGGGAGGGGGAAGGGGGGTAGAGTGTATACGAGGCCATGTGGGATGTTCTAATTTCTTTTTCTTGACGAGTAACTGAACATGGAGTAGCCGGCCATGCCTTCATGGCAGCCAACATTTCCAATTTCCTTTTTTTTTTGTCATTTAATAAAGAAAGAAAGAAAGAAGAATACAGGTGAGTGCAGCGCAGGCCAGCTGGTGATAGTTCATGATGTTTAAAACCTCCGAGACCGTGGTAAGAGAAAAATTAGGAAACTTTGAACTCCAAGAGTTCCGATTTCACTGTAACTTGTAGTGCACCCCCCCCCCCCCCCCCCCCTTGTCACACGCATACATGCACGCACCATTTACCTTTTTCATTTTAAAAAGGTGTTCTTTCAGGACCTTATGGTATATAAGCGTACCTAAGAGCCTGCTGGCATGTCTGTGTGTGTGTTATCTAATCTCTGGGGAAAGCGATAAGCATACTCTACAAAGTTAAACAAACATTGGGCATATTTTTTTTTCTTTTTTGCGTGTTTGTCGTGTGTGCTATTGCTGACACCGCTTCCGCTCTCCTCATTCGTGTCGTAAACGTAACATATAAAAGCGATAACTGGTCGCCTCGATCGTGTGTAGACTTTCTTGTGAATGACGTACTACTGGCAAATACACATGCTGGCACACAAACAGCAAGCCGGCGGGAGGACCAGGAGAACAGTGGGAGTGTCCTGCTGAGCGAAGCAAAATCTAAACCGTTGTGGTAGAACGCATCCAAGGAATCGACTTTTGAAGAAAACCTTAAATTTTATGGCCTTACTTGCTAGTTTTGTCAGGCACTTTTTTTTCAACTCCTAAACAAGCTTTTTTTTCTTTTTAGTCATGGCTGTTCTAGTAAGGGTTAATTAAGCATGTATGTACAGGGTGTCACAAAAGAAAATTTACACGGTCTTTTTTACCGCAAAAATAAACTAGGCATCGCCGAACGCTCATTCTCCGCCCAGAGGTAGCGCTAGAGGTCACAACCAGATGCCAAAGTTTCAGCCCGATCCGATAACTTAATCAAAAGTTATAAGTGATTTTCTGAAAATTCCAATGGGAAAATGGCGGCCGACGGAGTTTTCAAACACATGGGGCTCTATGACACCAGAAACCGAAACCGGGCAAAAATGGGCTCCATTTTCCCATTGAAATTTTCAAAAAATCACTAATAACTTTTGATTAAGTTATCGGATCGGGCTAAAACTTTGGCATCTGGTTGTGACCTCTAGCTCTACGTTTGGGCGGAGAATGAGCGTTCGGCAATGCCTAGTTTATTTTTGCGGTAAAAAATACCGTGTAAATTTTCTTTTGTGACACCCTGTAGTATGAAGCTTTCAATATTGTGTTTGCTAAACTAGGGACTCGTAACATTTCTATTTTCCAATAATGAAAGCTGTACTCGGTATTGTATTTTATTCCTTACCATACTATTGCATCTTGAAATGGTTTTGTTTTCAACTTATGGAACACGTGATTTAGGTTGCTAAATAGGCACACCATTTTGTTTTCATGAGGCTTAAGCTCGGGTTCTTTTGTTGACTATTCTATTGCAAATCCATGAGAGGAACCAACCCGCTACCAGGACAGTTCTCAATAGCCGCCATTCAAATATTTTTTGTGCTATGGTCTGGAATATATTTAAGGAAAGGGTATGCTTGGAAATGGTTCTGGAATGTCACATAGAGATGCTTTTTCGTTGATATTTTTTTTGTATTTAAAAAGCTTTCAGCCTTTCCACTCTGGTGAAGGAGGAAGACCAGCGAAGCTGTACTATGGTCGACGACCCAAGGACGACTTCGAACGACCTCAAGGACGACGTCTGGGACGACCTCAAGGACAACTTCTAAGACGACCTCGAGGACGACACCTAGAGAACGACCTCAGGGTCGACATCAAGACCTCAAGGACGACGTCTAGGACGACCTCAAAGACGACTTCTAGGACAATTTCGAGGACGACGTCTAGGACGACTTCTGGGACGACCTCGAGGACGACCTCTAGAATGACTTCTAGGACGACCTCGAGGACGACATCAAGGACGATGTCTAGGACGACCTCAAGGACGACTTCTAGGACGACCTCGAGGACGACTTCTAGAGACGACCTCAAGGACGACGTCTAGGACGACCTCAAGGACGACGTCTAGGACGACCTCAAGGACGACTTCTAGGACGACCTCGAGGACGACGTCTAAGAACGACCTCTGAGGACGACCTCAAGGACGACCTCTGAGGACGACTTCTAGGACGACCTCGAGGACGACCTCAAGGACGATGTCTAGGACGACCTCAAGGACGACTTCTAGGACGACCTCGAGGACGACACCTAGAGAACGACCTCAGGGACGACCTCTAGGACGACCTCAAGGACGACGTCTAGGACGACCTCAAGGACGACTTCTAGGACGATCTCGAGGACAACGTCTAGGACGACCTCTGAGGACGACCTCGAGAACGACGTCTAGGACGACCTCAAGGACGACCTCGAGGACGACCTCAAGGACGACGTCTGGGACGACCTCAAGGACGACTTCTAGGACGACCTCGAGGACGACACCTAGAGAACGACCTCAAGGACGACCTCAGGACGACCTCAAGGACGACGTCTAGGACGACCTCAAGGACGACTTCTAGGACGACCTCGAGGACGACTCTAGAACGACCTCGAGGACGACCTCGAGGACGACCTCTAGGACGACCTTAGGACGACCTCGAGGACGACCTCAAGGACGATGTCTAGGACGACCTCAAGGACGACTTCTAGGATGACCTCGAGGACGACATCTAGAGACGACCTCAGGGACGACGTCTAGGACGACCTCAAGGACGACGTCTAGGACGACCTCAAGGACGACTGTCTAGGACGATCTCAAGGACGACTTCTAGAGGACGACCTCTGAGGACGACCTCAGAGGACGACGTCTAGGACGACCTCTAAGGACGACCTCTAGGACGACCTCAAGGACGATGTCTAGGACGACCTCAAGGACGACTTCTAGGAGGACCTCGAGGACGACATCTAGGACGACCTCAGGGACGACGTCTAGGACGACCTCAAGGACGACGTCTAGGACGACCTCAAGGACGACTTCTAGGACGATGCCTCGAGGACGACGTCTAGGACGACTTCTAGGACGACCTCAAGGACGACGCTCTAGGACGACCTCAAGGACGACCTCTAGAGACGACCTCAAGGACGATGTCTAGGACGACCTCAAGGACGACTTCTAAGACGACCTCGAGGACGACTTCTAGGACGACCTCAAGGACGACGTCTAGGACGACCTCAAGGACGACGTCTAGGACGACCTCAAGGACGACTTCTAGGACGACCTCGAGGACGACGTCTAGGACGACTTCTAGGACGACCTCGAGGACGACGTCTAGGACGACCTCTAGGACGACTTCTAGGACGACCTCAAGGACGATGTCTAGGACGACCTCAAGGACGACTTCTAGGACGACCTCGAGGACGACGTCTAGGACGACCTCAAGGACGACCTCAGGACGACCTCAAGGACGACGTCTAGGACGACCTCAAGGACGACTTCTAGGACGACCTCGAGGACGACGTCTAGGACGACTTCTAGGACGACCTCGAGGACGACGCTCTAGGACGACCTCAAGGACGACCTCTAGGACGACCTCAAGGACGATGTCTAGGACGACCTCAAGGACGACTTCTAGGACGACCTCGAGGACGACGTCTAGAGACGACCTCAAGGACGACGTCTAGGACGACCTCAAGGACGACGTCTAGGACGACCTCAAGGACGACTGTCTAGGACGACCTCGAGGACGACGTCTAGGACGACTTCTAGGACGACCTCGAGGACGACCTCTAGGACGACCTCAAGGACGACGTCTAGGACGACCTCAAGGACGATGTCTAGGACGACCTCAAGGACGACTTCTAGGACGACCTCGAGGACGACGTCTAGGACGACCTCAAGGACGACGTCTAGGACGACCTCAAGGACGACGTCTAGGACGACCTCAAGGACGACTTCTAGGACGACCTCGAGGACGACTTCTAGGACGACCTCGAGACGACCTCGAGGACGACCTCTAGGACGACCTCTAAGGACGACCTCGAGGACGACCTCAAGGACGATGTCTAGGACGACCTCAAGGACGACTTCTAGGAGCGACCTCGAGGACGACACCTAAAGGACGACCTCGAGGACGACATCAGACCTCAAGGACGACGTCTAGGACGACCTCAAGGACGACTTCTAGGACGACTTCGAGGACGACTTCTAGGACGACCTCGAGGACGACGCTCGAGGACGACCTCAAGGACGACTTCTAGGACGACCTCGAGGACGACCTCAAGGACGATGTCTAGGACGACCTCAAGGACGACTTCTAGGACGACCTCGAGGACGACACCTAGAGACGACCTCAAGGACGACATCTAGGACGACCTCAAGGACGACGTCTAGGACGACCTCAAGGACGACTTCTAGGACCGATCTCGAGGACGACTTCTAGAGACGACCTCTGGGACGACCTCAAGGACGACGTCTAAGACGACTTCAAGGACGACCTCTAGGACGACCTCAAGGACGATGTCTAGGACGACCTCAAGGACGACTTCTAGGACGACCTCGAGGACGGACACCTAGAGGACGACGTCTAGGACGACCTCAAGATCAGGACGTCTAGGACGACCTCAAGGACGACTTCTAGGACAACTTCGAGGACGACTTCTAGGACGACTTCTGGGACGACCTCAAGGACGACTTCTAGAACGACCTCAAGGACGACGCCTAGGACGACCTCAAGGACGATGTCTAGGGCGACCTCAAGGACGACTTCTAGGACGACCTCGAGGACGACACTCAAGGACGACCTCTAGGACGACTTCTAGGACGACCTCGAGGACGACATTTAGGGTGATGACATAGGGGAAATCCAGCCCTTCCACTCGAGGAAAACCAGAGTGGAAAGGCTGGAAAAGGTCGACATCTATGAGCAAGGTTTCCAGACTTCGGCCAAACATTTGTGGAAGTTGCCCTCTGACGCTTCTGAAGTAAGGAACAGAAAACCGATTTCGCCTGCGTGTCCTGTACTTCGTTTCAGCTTCCGTCCGAGCGCAGCCAAAGCTACGTGTGGCCGGAGCCAATCACACGCCGGCAACAGGTCACGCGACCTCGCCTGCACTTTTGTATCACTCCGCTTCGCCGCTGGTCGTCGGCGCCTCCCGCGCTCGCTGTGTATTTCGTCTGCTACGGGTGTATCAACGGTATCGTCTGCTACAGGTTTAAAACGTGCCCTTTCACGTTCTGAAATTTAGTCATAGGGGATGTCAGTACGTAGGCTGGCCGCTGGCGTCTGTGTCCGAGCTTTCGATCCTGTTAGGCATTTCGGCATAGTTTAGAGATGTAAGTATACACATTGCAAAGTGCCCGATGACCCGACCGTTGATGTTTCCTTGTATTGTTTGGATATACCGGGGCTCGAGGCGCAGGCCTTTCCGCCAGCTTCTCGGCGTTCAACGTGATCGGCAGGTAAAGGGGTGCCCTGATTTCGCCGCGTATCAGTGAATTGTAGTGGCCCGGACGCTTTTCTTGTTTACAACGCATTCGCGGTACGACGCGGCCGGAGTCTCCTGCCGAATTTGAAATCACGACCTTTCGCGCCTGACGCCGAAACGTGCCTTTGCGAAAGGACGTTTTGAAACGACTCGGTGAGGAAAGCAGCGAAGCACGCTGCACATGATTCGGCCATTACGGGAACAAAATCACACAGAAAACGCAGAAAACCGAGCGAGCGCTGCAGCAGTGTTGCCAGCGGATGTACGTGTTTTCACCAAACCACGTGCATTGACATATATTAATAAAAACATAAACTTCCGACAATTCATTCCTTTAGTTGCAAATCATTCCTAGCAGTACACATCTGGAATATTGTGCAACGTTTACGCACAAAACAGCTATTTAAAAAAAGATAAATATATATGCTTTTGCGGACTACTTTGTGGTGCGTAGGAATGCTCTTCTCAAAGTTGCGAACCGTCCCCCAGCCTTTGGCTGCGCTCGGACGGAAGCTGAAACGAAGTATAGTATGTTGTATTAAAAAAAAAAGATAAGATTGGCATTTCTGGCACCCCTCAACTCACTCCCAGTCTTCAGGGTCACACCTGGTCCCCCTCTTAGTGACGTAATTCGGGGTGCCGTGTAGTTTCCCGTGTGCTCTCTCGGAGGACGCTCCCTCTCCTCTCTCTGCTGACATTAGCGGGCGTTATGCTGCAGCTTAGAGCCGAGCGAGGTCCCGTAATCTTCTTGCCGCAGTTCCTTGGGCTGCCACTTGCGGCTGCAGGTGGCGGAAAAAAACACAATTTTTGCTTTGGAATTGTGCAGCGGAAGCGCGACATTTTTTAATGAAAAATATGTTTTCTCTATCCTCCGGGACACGATAAGCAACGTGAAAATGACGAGATGCAAATTCTTTTAATCTTCACATCGTTGCACCCCCCCCTCCCCCCCTTTAACAGCTCCGCTGTGAAAACATCTGTGCTTGTAACTTCGTCGAGAAACGTTCGCGCGTCGCAAGCAGCAAGTTGCCGGCGATCGTTGCCCACCTTGTTGGGTCTTCCAAACCGTTTGTGACGTGCACCACTGGTTAGAGTGCCATGTCATCCTGTACTTAAAATCGCAGTCGCGAGCATGCCGCCCACGCCAACCTCTTGCGCATCACGAATTCTCATTGGAGGTGCGCTCGCGTAAGCACGCAATTTCCGAGAAAAGTATAGCGCACGCAAAGCGCAGTTAGCGTTCGGCGCATGTGCAGAGGCGACGACGCTAAGCTTTTTCGTACGTACGCTATTCTGAAACTCCCCAATCTCACGGGTTGGTGACTCTGCAAATGCTAATATTTTGAACCGACCGTATGTTGACGTTCTTCCACATGTAGTTTTATACACATCAAGGTGCATTTAGCGTCGCATGCTGGTCGTTGAGGTTGTTCCACATGTAGTTCTCAACATGTCGAAGGCGCAAGAGGTTGCCACCGAAACAGCCGGGCGCCCATGCACATAATGGTTGTGCGTCGGCGCCTGCACGACTTGAAGGGCGGAGTGCGTGCAGCGTCGGCTGTGGGCGCCGCGAGCTGCTCACGACCGGGCCGCAACTGGAGAGAGCCCAGCTCATTAGCGGGAGGGCGCCTCGGACGCCTCCAATTAATCTCCGGGCGGACAACAAAGGGAACGGGCGAGACCTTAATCTCTGGCGGCCGTTTGCCGCGGAACCTTCGGGAAAGGCACACAAATGCCTCCTCCCGAACACGCCTCCTGGAGCGGGACTCGGTCGAGGTGTTGCGTCTGGAGGGCATTAATCACGCCTAATTCCCTCGCTCCGGCGGCCGCTTCCTGGAGCCCGAGTGCGCAGACGCGATTGGCCGGTGGTCCGCTGCCGATGGTGTGCGATAAGGCGTCATCCTCCCGGTCCTTGTTGCTGCCGATAAATCACGGGGCCGCGCCCGGGCGGCCGTCCATTAGCCCCGCGGGAGGTGCCAACAGCTCGAAGCCTTAGCTAAAACAAAGATATCTCTGGCCCGGCGCAATTACTACGGCGTGTCGGAGATGCGGCCAGATAGCGGCGCATATCGCCGCTCCGCCATCTTCCCATTACCCGTGTGTGGACTGGAGGAACCCGCAACGCCGGCTCGGGTGACGCAGGGGGCGCTCCGCCGAGGAGCTCCCCGGTCGCGCGTCCACAGTGCCCCGTTATCGTTGGAACCTCGCTGTACCTCGTCCGCGGTGTCCACCCACGACACACGATGGAGCCACAGTCTTCTGTCACCAGTGTTGGGAAGTACTTGAAACACGTTGTACTACTTCAAGTAGATTCTTGTGATTAAGACACCTAAATGGACGCAAACAGGACACGGCCGTGTCCTGTTTGCATTCATTTCCTTCTCTCTCTGCCCGTTTCAACTTCAAAAATGTGCAAGCAATGAGCTCAACTTGCCGTCTTAATACTTCAAGTAGGTTTACAAAACTTGTCTTTTACTTGAAGGATATTGTCTGAGTATGTACTGGTACTCACAATAGGTCGGCCTCGGCGTTGGTGGCGCGCCCTAAAGGCTGAGAGAGAATCGCGTGCGGAACTTCGCCAAGACGGTTCTTCGGCGGAGGGACACAAGTACTTTCCGTAATAAATTCAAAGCCGACTCCAGTATTACCTTGTATTATTTGTGACGACGGATCAGTACAAACTTCACATCAATTAGCTGTTGGTTTTAATACTTTTTAGCAGTGTTTTTACTGAGGAGAACTTGTTTCCACATTCTACTTCTATTTCCTCGCTCACCGAAAAATATAATGAACGATATTGTCATTTCTAGTTACGGAGTTGAGTGTGCCATTGATCGTTTGCAAACTAACTGTAGCCCAAGTCCCGACGGAATATCTAGAAGGCTTTTAAAATTAACCAAACAGATATCTGGAGTTCTACTGTGCAGCAGGATGTTCCAACAATCCCTCTCCAGTGGTCAACTACCTGATGACTGGAAACTCGCTCATGTCATTCCGATTTTCAAAGCCGGAGTTAAAAATAATTTCAATAACTACAGACCCATATCACTTACTTCCGTTTCATGTAAAATCTTAGAACATATACTTCACATATTATGACCAACTTCTATCACTATCACAGATTATGACCAACTTATCTTCAAACAGCCTTGTTTTCTCTAATCAGCATGGGTTTCAACGTGGTCATTCCTGCGAAACACAACTATTTGAATTGATTACTGACCTTCACCTTTCTGTTCACTCCTCTTGTCCTACCGATGCTATTTTTATTGATTTTGCCAAAGCTTTTGATCGGGTTCCACATAACAGACTAATATACAAATTAGAAACTATGAACATAAACCCTTCTGTTATTCAGTGGATAACTGCTTTTTTAACAAACTGCTCTCAATCTGTTGTAATTAACAAGTGTGTCTCCTCCCCTATGCCGGGGAAGTCTGGCGTCCCTCAGGGCTCTGTCCTCGGTCCGGTATTGTTTCTTTTATATATAAATGACCTTCACTCTAACATTCAATCTACCAATACGTCTCTTCGCGGACGATTGCGTCATTTATCGGGTCATTTCTAACCCCTCGGATTTTCGCATACTCCAACGGGACCTAGACATTGTCCAGCAATGGTGCACCACATGGTTAATGCAAATAAACACTAACAAAACTAAAGCTGTCACTTTTAAAACGAAATTACAAATCACTCGTCACGCGTACATGATTGGAGAGGATCGCATTGAAAGCGTTACGTCAATTAAATACCTCGGCGTCCACCTAACAGCTAACTTGTCATGGAACCTTCATATTGAATATGTAACCCGTAAAGCTTCCAGAACTCTTGGTTTTCTTAAATGCTCTTTATTTCAAGCGAACAAAGAAACTAAACTCCTTGCCTATACTATCCTCGTCAGGTCGCAGTTGGAATATGCATCCATCATATGGCACCCTCATCAGCTTAACTTAACCAGCCATATTGAGGCACTTCAAAATAAAGCTGCAATGTTTATAACCCGCTACTTCTCCCGTACTTCCAGTGTGTCTAACATAAAACGTAACCTCAACCTAACCCAACTGCAGTACAGACGATGTATTGCTCGCATCATCGCATGTCATTTTTCCACAAGCTCTATCATGGATCATCTCCCTTTAGGACCTCATTCATTCAGCCTGCACATCGTATTTCGTCTCGCGTAGATCATCACTTTAAAAAAGTTTAAAGTATCGCCCATCTTTGCCCGCACTAACTTGTTCAAGAATTCCCCTCTGGTTCTTGCCATCTCCGAATGGAACAGTCTGCCCAGATAAATCGCGTTAATCACTTCACCTGATATGTGCATTAGTTCTTTAAGTAATATGTACCAACTTATATAGTGCTGCTTTGTGTCAGGTTGTCATCCAGTGTTCTTGTTATTTATATTGTTTATTGCTTATTTAAGATTGTTTATGCTAACTATGTAATTGTTTTCTTTTTCTTCCACTTGACCCAATTGTATTAAACTTTGTACTATCGCTCCCCCCCCCCTATGTAATGCCCGTTTGGGCCTTTAGGGTAAATAAATAAATATTTCAAGCCTGCTCAACCTTTTCCCGAGAGCTCAATCGCTCTCGAGGGGGAAGAACAGGAGATTGCAGACGAGTTACATTGGCCCCTGATAGAAGCTATGGTTCAGACCGGCGTTCCAACATAACCCGCGGTCAATCGATTCCACCTAATCGCTCGAACAACCTTCTTAAAATCTTGAATGAAAACAGCATAATGTGCGATGGTATACATAATTTCATCTTGGTGCTACACAACTGGTGCGCGATACAGATATAGCGACATCGACGAGTTGACGATTCTGGTCTTCGTTCACCACGCACAATACTGCCACGGCGATGTTGGTGACACGCGGAAGTACAAAAGCACGGCGATCTTCGTTGGCACTTAGTAACAGGAAAAAGAACAGAGCGTATAGCACAGAAGACGCGGAGGCACACGGCAGCAAGCCCTGCTTGTCTGGGACGCAAAGTTGCCACAACGTCGTTGTCAAGGGTCGTTGCGGATGGCTGCGGACAGTAGAGCGCGCTTCGGGGTCAGCGGAGTTACACCATAGCGGAGTTGCGTAGACAACCATCTTAAGGCTGGTTCTCACACACTTGCGTTGAGTCCGACCGATTGCGAGGGTTGCTATGGCAACAGCTGCGTGGGCCCCAACAAAACGGGGTAAAAACCGGTTTTGTTAGAGCCGATGCAGCTGTTGCCCCTCGCACGCTGTCGGACTCAACGCACGCGTGTGAACCGCGGGTTCAGTTAAGCGCGGGGCAAACCGAAGACGGCTGTCGGATCCGACATCCGTTTTCGGCAAGAACACTGGTCCGGAAAGGAGGAAACATCACGTTTCGTTCCGATGCCTTCCGATTTCTGACGGACGCCTTGCTCGGCCGGCCTTGTCAGATGGGAGTGACGAAACCACTGGAGGCAGCCAATCACACACCTGCGGGAAGAAAGTGGAGAGGGAGAAAGGCTTTCTGCGCGCTCGGGGACTCGGGCGAAGAAATTCCGACCCGGTACAAGGCAGGCAGAGATGCACACTACAAAGCCAGTTTTATTAGTTGCCCGCAGCTCGACGTCCCTCGTCGACGTCACCCAATCGGCCTCGCGGATCCAGTTCGGCTGTGCTCCGGCAAGGCCCGGCTTGTTGATGCGGCAGGCAAAATCTGCTCTCGACGTGCCCGCCTCACTTTTTTTTTTTTTTGCCGAAATCGGATGTTGGATTCATCAGCCGATTTCGGTTTGCACAGGCCTCGGAGTATCAGCACTGCTGGCACTGCTCTGGAACTTCACTGTTTCTTAGGCTTCGTTTGTTCGCTTGACAAAATTAGTGGTAAAAATATCAATGCAACCACGGTGTTCTTCGTTAACCGTTTTGTTTTAGCCCGAGACTGAGGCAGGAAAAGAGGAAAGTTTCAAAGTAGAAGAAAATGAACAGTCGAGGACACGTCTCTAACACAGCAGACAGAGCTGTGTCAGAGACGTGTCCTCGACTGTTCATTTTTCTTCTACTTTGAAACTTTCCTCTTTTCCTGCCTCAGTCTCGGGCTAAGAACAAAATGGTTAACATCCGCCAGCTCGCCTTCGCACTCACTGCATTATCAGTGTTCTTCGTGTTTGGATTACAGGCGGCCTCTCTGCCACTGACGCCGGATCAGCTCAACAGCATTTATTAAAGGGATGCTGAACCAAACATTTCAGTGTCTATAATAAATGCCACACTATCTTTCCACGAGTTCCATAAGCTCTAATGGGGGATATGATGACGTCAATTTCGTTGCGTGCGCCTCGAGCACACCGGCGGCTGCTGACTGCTGACAAGTGGACGCGCAGGCATCCACAGGCGAACTGAAGTTTAGGGGTATCGTATATGTGGCAAGGGGTGTAAGGGCTACACCC
>JAZHYW010004261.1:0-47898 GCA_037355805.1 Ixodes ricinus
CGGAATGAGATGATCGCAGCTTTCCTTGCCTGCGCATCGAGGGGATTGGTGTTTTCTGGTTCCATCTCTCATAAAAGTTAACTCCGACTGTGACCCCGAACGCGTTGTGCAGCTGGGTGCTTATGTGACCCATGTCAGACGGGCACTTTGAAGGCCTTCAGAACGAACTCCTTTAAAGGGTCCACTAATCAAATCAGGCCCATAGGCGCAAGATCAGGAGCTGACTCGCCAATTTTTTTAAGGCGGGATGGTAGGGCGAAACGGTCATCTTGGTTTTAATTTTGTATCTCAAAGACTACAGCATGTTTTTATTTTGAAATTTTACGTATTGACAGGATACACCTTTGGAATTGACTTTCTGTTGATTTTTTACTAAATAATTTTTTACATTTTTAG
Organism: Ixodes ricinus; assembly: GCA_037355805.1. Classification (NCBI taxonomy): domain Eukaryota; kingdom Metazoa; phylum Arthropoda; class Arachnida; order Ixodida; family Ixodidae; genus Ixodes; species Ixodes ricinus. The sequence goes on from JAZHYW010004261.1 coordinate 397, forward strand.
TAACAGACTGTCAGATCATAAGCTGAGTTATATTTTTAATGTACCTTTTCTCAAGAATAAAAAATAGGGTGCTTATTGAATTTGGCACATATCCTGTACATGTTACTGCATTGGACTTAACCTAAGAAAAATAAGTTTTAAGATTCAGCATGCAAGATAATACATTGTTCTTTCTAATCTTGGGCTATTAAAGGTAAACTTTATAATTTTAACTTTTATAACGTAATAATATAGGGAATTCTTAAAACGTTTAGGTTCAAACTGTTGAAAAGCTATTTTACTATAAGCTGTAAAAGCTTTACTGTAATCGGATAAGTAGTTTCTTAGTAAAGGTATATCAAATTTCAAAAAATTTCAAAAATATCATTTTGAGAAAAACATTTTTATGTCTCCCCACAATGGTAAATGGCCAAAGCGCGCGGATTTCGGCCCCTATTTAAGTGACTTGGAACACTCGTCCACTCTTTTCACTTTTTGGTTTTGTTCCTGAGAATGCATATAATTTGTTCACACCAAAAACTGCACCATTGATTTTTTGGTTGGTTTACCCTACCATCCCCATTTAAAGGAGTTTGGTCTGAAGACCTTTGACGTGTCCTTCTGACAGGGGTTTTACATTGATCAGTCGGCTACCACACACTATATGTGTAAAATGCTTGTAGGTAGAAGTCGCAACGGGACGCATTCGTCTTGTCGCAGCATTCCAATTGTGAACGTGCTACGCTGATCGTTTTGTTCGAGTTTCAGAACCGAGCATGACCTAGCGACGATCAGTGCGAAAGAAGCGGTCAGTAGTTAAGTAAGCAAAATAAGGAATACTACAAGCGGGCGACTAATCTCTCAAAGAGCAACAAATAAAATAAAGCAAACAATCAAACTAAATTCTTGATATTCACTTATAATTATAAAAAAAAAAACTCGCTTCAGGCAACTCCAGTCGGACTCCTGGCATAGGCTCATCTATTCGTACAAATCCTGGCACGTCGGCGGAAAATTATAATTTTTTCGTGCGTTAAGAGAGATTAGGAGCGAACGTCAGAGGAGATTTCACAAGACTAGCGTCTTGCCAAGGCAGCGGCAGTTCTATGAAACCCATTTTGCCCTCATGAAGTGCATCTTGAATGGGGTCCGGGGAGTGGCCACTGCCCTTCCATGGCGCTGGTCTCGGAGAACCTCGTCTGCCGTTCAATTCTTCTTTTTCATTCATTGGGGTGACTTCTTTTGCTCATCAGTCATTCATCCCAGTATAAAGAAGAGAGCCCATGCGCTCTACGCTTCCTTCCATAATTGTTGTTTTGTCACTCGTGCGAGTTTTTTCGTGTTAATAAATCAATATATTTCGAAATGATCTTGTCTTTTCAAACGTCGTGTACACGTAGTAACGGGTGTCCATAGGGGTAAGGTAGTGCGGGGCAACATCTTGGTATAAACTGTTATGTACCAAAGACAGAGGCTACAGTAGCTAACTCACATGTTTAATGGTTTAGGTAATCATGGATGCTGATTCGAACAGGTACGGGCGATACAGTTTCGAAGCACACTGCCGCTCACGCGATTGGGACACGCATCGTCTGTCAGCGTCACTCGCTTCGTCTTCTGACACGAGGCGATAGCAGCGCCACTCTACTCTTTTTCCCAGAACTGTCACTGCCGCACCACAGTGTTTCTATTGGACCACATAGTCCGCATGCGTCCGCAGCACGCCACTCTCGCCAGGTGCTTGACGTGTAAGAGTTTCGACGTACTCTTGGGCCGACCTTTCCGGGGATGAATTCGTCGGCGGCTCTCTATTAGAACTGTGTCGCAATATTAGCTCGGAGAATTAAGTCTTCCAAGTCGGTGTTTTCGTTGTTGTGGGGATCTCTTCCGTACTCGGGGGTCGCAGATGCACCTGTAGCTTTAACATGTCGCTTGAAAGGACGACCATCTTCCAATTGAACCACGTGACACAAGGGTCAACACTGTTTCCATTGTTCCAGGAAGCCACTTGGTCTTTAGAGACAATAGATGTCTCTCCCAAATAAGATCATCTTGCAGAAAAGACACTGCCGTTCTTCCTTGATTTTTGAACGCCATCTCTTGACGTTCCATTATGCGGTTTCCCACCGCTGGATGTAGCGGGTCCAAAGGTGTACGAAGCTTGCGTCCCATTAGCGACTCAGCAGTACTCTGGCTTGTAGTAGTGGAAGGTAAGACGTTGTGATTCAACAAAAATCTGGAAATCCTCGTTGTCCAGTCACCTTCCTTCGAACGGTAGAAGGACATCTTGGTCTCTTGAACCATTCGTTCCGCTTCTACATTGGAAGCTAGATGGTACGGTGAACAAAGCGAAACTCAGCTGATGAAAACGTCGCTCCGTTGTCTAAAACCGGTACATCCGGCACATCATCTGTGGAGAAACGTTACCATAAGCACCGAATTGTTTCCGCAGACGATGTCGTTTATACCAAACGTAGTTCGACCCACTTTGCATGAGAGTCGACTACAATAAAAAATTCCTTGCCTTTAAAGCTCCTCCATAATTTAAAAGTAGACTTGACCAGTGATTAACGGTCCGCTCCCACGGATGAATTCGAGTTCGAGGATGTGCGTTTCGGGTTTATTGGGAGATCACTCGGCGTGTAACACGTTCATGAATTTTCTGGTCTAAGCCATGCTACCAGACATTGCTCCTGACTAAGCCCTTCATGCGTACTATCTCTGGGTAGGATGCATGCAGAATCTTCAAGACTTTCTCTTGAAGTTTATTGGGAACAACCACACGGCTACCCATAACCACTGTAGCCTAGGTCTTACCCTATTCCGGCCAATTGGGGTACGTTTTTCACCATGATGTCAACCGAAAACGTGAACATCACGCGTGTGACATCCGATGCTCACGGGAAACACTCAGGGAACCATGAAAACATCAGTGTACCGTACCACCGCATGCGATATTGAAGGGACTAGGCATATCCACTCAGCCTATCGTTAATATGGCTCCAGCACGCCTGAAGAGTCACTTTCCGCATAACTTTGATTTCAAGATGGATGAGCGTGCAACGCTACGGAAGCTTATATGAAGGAACTCTAGATAAAGCAATAGAGGCAGTTGGGTCAGTCACCTCATCTGTTTCTTATATTTCTTCTTTATTTTCTCTCAGCTATTAACAAATTTGTCAATGCACGAGTCTGATGAGCAGTGTCTCATTTGAAACGAAATGGAAGCGCAACACTGAGCTGATCTTTCAAGATGGAATTATGCTTTTCCAGGACTCGCTCGGGAAAAACCGAAACTCTGTTCTTCGCTGACAGTCGCTACCCAGAAGGCGCCTCAGCGGCAGGGGCGCTCAGTTTTGCTCGTTGCTCATTTATATAGAGAGCGCGCTTCGTAGGAGGCCGAAAAATTACAGCGTCATGGCTTCCCAGCGCCCGGAATTTCATTGCATGAATTATGTACTCCTCCCAATGACACATATGTGTGTGTGTTTGTAGCGGTCTCTATTGATGAGAGTTTCGTCCGGACGCCAATGGACTTAGGCAACCAGAAGGTCCAACAGCCGAGAAAACGACTCTCTCACTAGGATGCTCGGTTCGCTTTAGGACTGGCTGGGGTGCGTCATTTATGTCGGTACTTTTCAGGACCCGCAATAATAGCGTCAATGTTTTATTTCGCCATACCTTCTAGCAGCTTCATCTGCGCTTGTCTCGTTGGTGGTACACTCATCTGCAATTCCATTAAACAGAAACTGGTCCAGACATTTGAATATCATTTTCCGGGTTTCTCGTCTTGCTGGTTGTTGTGAAATGCCTTTGAGGAAGTCACGTTCCTTCCTCTCGCCCCCGTCTCACCCCCGGGCGGGGGTGTGTCGTCCCATTGACTGACAGCGACCTCCCATCTGAGCTGCTATTTACTGGCAACCCCGGCGCCCTGTTGGCTGCGAGGCACGTGGGCAAGAGGTTACGCCAGCTTCTCACTGAGAGTCCTTGAGTTCAGCTTCTTCCACCGAGGTACGTTCGAGGGATCAGCCGAGTGCCATAGAACGTATTCTGTTGCTGCTCGGTTTGTTTTAGGAAGATACGATCGTTTTAGTAGCACAACTAAAATGAAAAAGGAACTGGGATGGGTGCATTTAAATGAACGTCGTAAAAATTGTTTTACTCAATTTATCACAACCAAACAGGAATGGGTTCTGCAAAGTTTCTGTATTCACCATCTTACTGTTCTGCTCGTACAGACCATTGTTATAAGGTTCAGCCGTATTTCTCCAGGACAAACATTATGAAACACTCTTTTTTTTGCACGAACCATCGTAGCATGGTGTGCCGCGAGACTGTGGACCTTTTTTTTAATGCATTGTGCCCCTCTGCAATAATGCCTGTATAGGCGCTGCGGGTTTTTCATGAATAAAGAACAAAGCAAATATAAGACGCTTGGAAAGAGCTTTTATTATTCAGCCCAGACTCGACGACGACGGCAGCGGCCAAGAGTGACAAGGCAACATGTTCATGGACGTCTGCTGGAGCGATACGGGGATCTGTGCGAGGGAAAGAGACCTCCGCGGGACTCAGGGAGCGAACGCTTCGAAACTGCAACGAACATCGCTGCAGGAACTCCCCACTTGGAGAAAGGGGTTAGAGATCTAAACGTCTGAACACTTGAGTTAAATATTACAATGTTTGGTCAATGGTGGGTCAGCATTCGGAATGTTAAAAGCATGCTTATTGAAGGATAAAGTTGAGTCAATATGTACCCCTAGATCTCCTCTGCTCTCAAACCTACGCAGAAGTAGGCTGTCAAGAAAGTAACGAAACCTTACAATTTCGGATTTCTTAGAATAAAACCTAACTACAATTTCCATAGGATTCAGTTTTAATGAATTGCGGTCGCACAACTGATGCAGAGCAGTGACTTCATTCATTATAATTTCACTGTCATACTTTGATGAAACCTGTTCTAAACAATTTAATATCATCTGCGTATTGCTAAATATGCGAAAGGCAGATAGAAGAGCCGATATCATTAATAAATACGTTGAACGAAACTTGTCCAAGTATGGACTCCTGCGGCACACCCGAATATTATATATAACGTGAAGAACGATGCCCCAATATTCGAACGAATTTTTTCCTATCTGTCATATAGTTAATAAAAGTGCGTATAGCTCTTTATTTACTCCATATTGTCAGGAATGACAAGTGATGAGGCGACGAAAACTGAAGTAAACTAAACGTTTGATGGGGCGAACTTGTGCCCAGAAATATAAAAGAAAAGAAAACAGAAGAAAACAGCAGAGCGTCACGGGCATCGAAGGCGTCGAAGGCGGCGAAGCAGCAGGATCGAACGCTGAGGCGAAACTGACTCCGGCTCGCCACGCGGGGCACCTTTGTACACGCGTGGACTTCTGGAACAATCGGCCTCGAAGATTCGGGGCGTAGAACATTCTAACCTAGAACAAGCAACGCGGTTCTCGAAATTGCCAGAAATCTAAATTGAAAGAATAAATAAAAGACGCGGCGCTACCGGGACTCGAACCCTGGGCTACCGCACGAGGGTGAAGTGCGGTAACCACTCGGCCACGCACGCGCTCGCTCGCCGATGCGCGTGGCAATATCACCTAACTTTTCAACAAGAATTGAATGATTAACCAAGTCAAAGGCCTTCGATAGATCGAAGTTTACAGTGTCGATCGGCCACGCTGATTGATTATTGGCGAAACAAAGTTAAATAAATATACCAAATTCGTCTCAACACCTGCCAGCGAAGAAACCATGTCGTGAAATGCTAATTTTACGTTTAAAGAAATGCGACAAATGCTCAAATAAGACTATTTCAAAAACTTCCGCAAACTCACAGAGCGAGGACACCGGCCTATAATTCACTTATGTCATCAACCTTGCCACCTTTGCGACCCGGCACAATGACAGAATTTTTCAAAAGCTCAGGAAATATACAGTTTTAAAGAGACGAATTGAAAATGTGTATTAATAATGGCGTACACATTGAAGAGCAACCTGTAACAATGAAGTTTGGAGTTCTATCAAATGCCATTGATAGCTTTGATAGCTTAATTTTTTGTTGCCTGATTGCAGTTTCTATTTCAGCGCTTTGGAAAGGTGCAATCGAAAGGCTATCACTAAAACCGGTGCTATCATCCGACGCGCATGGCGTAACTTAATTTGGGGAGTAGACAGATTCATAATAATCAGAGAACGCATTAGACACGCATTTAGGTTCATTCAGCACTTTACCAGATGCATCCTTAAGATTACCGCAGAAAAAGACGTGAACATGCGCCCTCTGACACACCGCCAGGGACACTTAGGGTCGGAATTTAAACTGCGTTCAACTGACTCGCTAATATATTTCTTATCCCGTTCGACAAACAATAGCTAATGCCCTAGATGTTTAAGAATTAATACACCAGAACTGTGTTTGCATAACCTTAAATTAACTATGATAGTGCAGTTTGTCTTTATGCACACACCTAAGCTCGCGTGAAAACCCAATGAGGATATAGCTGATCAAGTCGGTTGGTCAGTGAGAACCATGTCCGTGAACATTGTTACATATATGTAGCTTCTTTCGCACCAGCATTTTTCGCCAATATTCTTTTCAAACACTTCAAGGAATACAACTCGTACTTAAAAGGTAACGGTACACACAGTAATTATTTGCGACGGTCTATAAAACAGCGTCCCCGTAGGTTTTCCAGCAGTTATGTTCTCGCTTTCCTGCATAGCAGCTAGAGTTACTACCTCTCACACGTTTGAGGTTGTAAGTAGCTAGTAAAAAGCCAGTAACGGTCAGAAAAGGTAGTAACTGCTACAGTTACTAACGTTTTACTACTTATCGCGCGTCTGGGGTAGTAAATAGCTAACAAAAGGCAAAAGGCAACGTGCTCTCGCAGATGTACGGAGCTGCAGCACTGTTGAAGCAACGCTGTCCTTGACAACGTAGTTACAAAATAGTTGACGCCGAGTACTTGCGATTTTCATCGCGTGTGTTTGGACCCATACTTTCACCGCTTTGCCTTTCGACCGACAGGCGCTGTGCATATCTGGCTCGCTATTGAAAGCAGGCGAGCGAAACTGCCGCTACAGCTTTATGTTCTGGCAACTAGGTGGCATCGAATTCGCAGAAGTTGCCCAGAAGGATCTAGCGATGTGCACGCGTGTGCAGGCAGTTCTCTTGAAACTAAAGCAAGTGGGGAGGCGAGCTGGTTCAAAAATGACACGGTAACTCAGAAGCGGGAGAAAACTGGAACGGAGGAAACAAAGCTCAAAGACATCTGAAGTTTTGTTAGGTGGAATCGTCCTGATATAGGCCCACGACCAAGAAAAGTATGTACTTCTCTTCGTCGCGAGCCTATTTAAGGATGATTCCGCCTCATAAAACTTGATCTGTGTTTGGAGCTTTGTGTTTTCCGTCTCGTTTTCCTCTGCCCCTGGCTTACCACGGCAGTTTCCTCGTCAATATTGTTTTTCTCGTTTGTAGTAAGTTAGGTTTTGAAAGCTTAAAATTTCCACCGCGTGGCTACAAACATAAAGTATCGTAGAAAAGAAAAGCCTCACACCCTCGTTTATTGTTGCCTCAAAGAAGGATATACTTTTCTCGCTGTGCTAATAACATTCTTTTTTCCGACATTGATTCTTGGGTTTTAAGAAAAAAATATTTGCTTGCATCCAAAACCTTTAAAAGGCACACGCTTCAAATAGAGATAACATTCCTTCGTGAGGTCGCATAAAGGAATAAAGAAAGTATGCAGTATACTTGTTGTCCTTGCTCTGTTCGTCTTTCGAATGAGCTTTTTGAGGAAACACGTTCGTCTGAATCCTGGGTTCAGGCCATACCCACGCCCTTCTGAAGCGAGATGAGCATGGTGCCGACATTAAAAACCCGGGGCCAGAGATCATACTGCAGCGGCAAAATTTATTACCTGGAGCGTGTCACAGTGCCGCCATACTCTTGAGGAGTAAACTCACACTGTCGAAACATGAAATGTTGTATTTCTTAGCGCAACAATAGTATGACATATGCTGCAAAGATTCCCAAGTTTACCAGGTCGCAGTGGTGATTTGGCCAGCTAATTTATGACCACGTAAGCGCCAAAAACACAGCGTCAAGAAAGTAGTCGGACAAGGTCGCTGTGCGTCTACTTTTTTATTCCTGTTTTTGGCGCCCCTGTCTGTCTACTGTCTGGTCCCTGTGTTTTATGGCGCTTACCTACGTGTTTCCAAAGACTTTTTTTCAGAATAATAAAGCAAGCTATTAAAGACATATGTCCTACACCTAAGGATGAAGTCGGGAGCACCGAATGTGCAGCGTCTTTTGAGCTGGGCCTTTATTTATTAGCATTTCTGAGCTTGCGAGTCACCGTAAATTCAGCTAATGTTAACGATATATTGTCACGAATGAAGGTGAAGAGACAACGAATAATGGACTGAAATAAATATTTAATGGGGACAAACTTGCGTCCAATGTAAACGAAAAAACCAAAATGGGCAAATCAAGATAGCTACAGAGCGTCACGTGCGTTAATGTCGGCGGAAGCGCAGAGATGAGCGAGGGCGAAGAAGTGCGTCGTTGTCGAGAGAGTCTCCATGAAAGCTCTGTTATACTCGAACGTCAAGCGTAGCAAACGCTGCTTAGCGCAGGGTACGACAGACCCTGATTGTTCGCAGATATCCAGTTACTGCTCGCCGGCCAATGAAAGGCCCCGTTCTGCGCTGCGCTATGTTCACTGCGCTCAACGTCGGAGTATAACAGAACCGTGAGTCGGCGAAGCCGCGCCCGGCTCCTTACCTACTACTATCGCTATTTAGAATATTTGACGTACAATGTTTGGGAGTGAGTTACAGCGAGACTGACGAGGCAAGGTCATTGTGGCCCCCTTATTTTTTACACTCGGAGTAAAAGTAAACACGTAGCTCCTACATACACGAAGAGGCGCTCCTTTTCGGTCAAGCACGCGGCAATAAGGCGTGCTAATTCAAGTTACACACTAAGTTTAACGATAAAAAAGAATTAGTGCATAATATTGCATCGATTAAATTTTCCCGGTGAATTTTAAGACGTTGACATTAGTGCCCCGGTGCATGCGCAACCCTTGGACGGTTTGGAAAGTTTGGAGTATTCAAAGTTCGCAACATCGCCACGGGATGGGGCCGATGCCCTACTGGCAGTGGAAACTGTCTAGGAAACACCTTCTGCAAGCGCCGACAGATGGTGGCGGGGTGAATATTTCGAGAGGCTAGCCGATAGGACGCATAGCAACGGAGGTCGCACTTGATTGGATGGTTGTAGGGAGCGAAGGAGCGGCGCCCTGACGTAATACCTATAGCAACCGAAGATCGCCGGCGACGTCCCCCTTCGCCAATTTCGGCGCCGCTCAGTGGGGAACGGCGCGTGTATCACTGGGGCGCGTGTGCGCACCGACTAGAGTAGAAAATTGGAGGCGTACATGAAACGGCGCTACGCAGTTATGGCAGCAATGATGTTACACTTCGTTTCAGCTTAAGTCCACTCAGAGCCGTAGCTACAATCGCGAGCTCCGCGCTTTCGGCGCCATGCCCAGCACGCCTGCTCGCGACTCTTCAGGGCCGCACGTTCGCGCTTGAAGTATCAGCTGCGTCTGGACTTAAGCTGAAACGAAGTATAGATATATAAAACGACGAACTGCTTCCTGCTGAAAAAAATATGCCGGGTGAAAGGGTGGATATAACGCAAAGAACGTGGAATTCAAAACCAGTTTTGGTGAACATCTAAAACTCCTTCGTTAAAGCGTAAACGCTCTACGAGCCACACTCTAAAAAAGCCCGTGCGTCTGCTTTTCCGCACAACACTCGGAGAGCCAATCGCCGCAACTTACGGAGGCAGCTCAGCGAATGACGATGCCGAAACATGTTTAGACCAAGAAACGCAGTCTGAGTTGTGACATTAAGCAATGCAAAAAGTCGCGCTTGCATTGCTTAACGTCACAACTCAGACTGCGTTTTTCGCTCTAAACATATGTTTCGGCATCGTCATTCGCTGAGCTGCCTCCGTAAGTTGCGGTGATTGGCTCTCCGAGTGTCGTGCGGGAAAGCAGACGCACGGGCTTTTTTAGAGCGCAGAACGAGCCTACCACTCGCGCAAGCCACAAGTTAGGCGATCCCGATGCCACCACCCGTACCCCGCAGAGCACAATCTGTGAAGTTGCCAGACACGCGAGCAAAATATTGCTAATTGTGAAGAGATCCCCCGCCAAGGCGGGCACTGTTTGTGCAGCCCAGGCAGAGTTATTACAATAAACGCTAGAGCTCAGGCTGGCGCTAGTGTCTACGGGACTTCCGGTTGCAAATTGAAGCAGACAGCATGCAGTCTACATTTCCAGCCTCCCTGTGTATTCCTATGGGAAAACGCGCGTGAATTTTGTCTCTTCGCCGGAAAATAACACGAATAACTTTTGTCATATTGGTTGTAACGGATAGTATGTACCTTTATTGGTATTGTGAAAGTGTAATTGCTTTAGTTACAGCATTTTTCTTTACCACTGAGCGATGTTAAACTTCGCTCTATTTCAGACCCAAACCCCTGTTTCAAGGAAGGTATGTGAAAACGAGCGACGGTTCTAAGCAAACTAACGATCGAAAGGAATGCAGTGTGTGTTCAGGTTCGCTAGCATTTCGGTGGTGCTTATATATTGCTAATATGCCCGTCCTGTCATTGGATGAAAATGACTCCGTCGTGCATCTTTACGATCGGTTAAAGAAACATTCGAACGCAAAAAATAAAGCACGTGAGCTACGAAAGGTATGTCTTTATTATTTCTCGTGTCGGGCAGTTTTTATCGGGCACCTGCTCTCTGGCTCCCCTTATTTGCAAAGATTTGGAGCGTGCGGGAGATGATTTGAACCCAGAACAAGCATCTTCGCAGTACTTATTTATTGCAAATCTGACTATATTACGTGACTTTCAATTTATTTTGATCGTCTGCAAGCACAAGGAGTTACTTATCCAGTGTTACTGCGTAGTTCTTGCCGTCCCTCTCGGTTTTCCACATGTCCTTCGTTCGTTTGGCACGTATATCCCCCATGTTGGAAAGCGTTGACGCCGTGTTCGCGCTAACAGTGTCCGACAGTGCACAAAAATACACGTACGAAGCCGTTTTAGCACCGTTTTTAATGCGATGAATTTGAAAGAAAAACGCCGTAACTGACCATTTATTTCGTCTGCGTGACTGAGAAACGTTCCAATGTGCCTAGTACGTACAAATTATTCGTGATATTTGCTCTTATAATCGAGCGCAGAGAGAAAATGCACTCGCTTTTTCCCCATAGGAATACATTACCGGAAGTCAAATTTAGACTGCTTGCTGTCTGCTTCAAAATGCAACACCACACTAGCGCCAGCTGAGCCTCTAGCGTTTATTGTAATAACTCTATGGTGCAGCCCGAGCAAAAGCCAGTGTTGTACGGAACAGCGTTCCAAGGAACGGCGTTCCTGGAACGCCGTTTCTTTTAGGGGGAACGAAGGAACGCCGTCGTTCCATTTCACATCGCTAAAACTGGAACGGGAACGCGTTATATTTTTACTGGAACGGAAAGAGTAATGGCGTTCCTTTTTTCGTCCAATGGGCTAATTTTTATTTTATTTCTAACAGGGAAATTGTGGAAGCACAAAAACTATATCTTTATGAAGCGCAGGATCTTTTAACTTTCTGGCTATTAATCTTATGGATTATTTTGTGTGATCCTCGCTTGGTAACAGTTTCAGGTGCAGTAGAGCTGGTGGACATTGATTATTTTTTGAGTGCCCGAATCTGGGGTACAAAAGCAAAACTTTTAGTCGTGAAAAAAGACCAAGAACGAGGGTCGTTTAAAACTCAGCTACTTCCTTTGGTTCCACCCAGAAATCGAAGGCCTACTACAGCCATTTCTGAACTTCCATAAAGAGACCTACAGTTACAACAAAATCGCAGGTTGCCAGACATCAAACGCACCCTTGTCTCCGGAACATTCGCCCCTTAAAAGATACACAAAAAATAATCTTTATTCTTTCCCTTGTCCCCCACCTTCAAACTGAACAACTGTCACAGGTGTGCCACTAGAAAGAAAGAAGAAGAAGTGAAGCAAGTGGGCTCGAGGGGAGAAGCGGTTGAGATCCTTTGGAATCAGCTTCCGGTCTCGGCGACGCACCGAGCCAAGGAACGAGGTCTCGGCGACGCACCGAGCCAAAGACGAGCTCTCGGCGACGCACCGAGCCAGGAACGAGGTCTCGGCGACGCACCGAGCCAGGAACGAGCTCTCGGCGACGCACCGAGCCAGAGAACGAGGTCCCAGCGACGCTTCGAGCAAGCCTACGCTCCGAGGAACGGGACTCAACCTGGGACATCGCTCCACAAGTCCGGCATCCGAGCGCTGAGCACCCAGCCACCAACCACGAGCAAGTGTTCGTGAGTGTCTCAACCGGGGACTTACCACTGAGACTGAGATTTTACTTTCTGACGATTATCGAAGACGTTATTTTTTTTATATCTAGAACATAAATGTTAAGCCTGATAACGGCTGCTTGGCACTGTTATCTTTTTTCTTTCCTTTCTTCTTCTTTTGTAAATATATATTTCTTTATTATCATCCTGCACTGGCCTTCTTGTCTCTACTGACTCCGCGTACCTCCCTGGCGTGACAACAACAAATCCAACCTTCACAAAGAGTATTCGTGGTTTTCAAGACTGACTTTCCGAAAGACCTACCCTCTCGTTCACTTGCTCGTCTTGCGGACAGCAACATCGGGAAGCAACTGTTGTTAAGTTCTGACAAGCGACTTTGTTGGATTGAAACGTGTGAGGTTGTTGTAAAACGCTCGTGCAATGTGGGGTAAAAGTACGTTCGGATCGTCTGAATCGTCCACTACAAGCACGAATATGGTTAAAAGCTGAGATTTTTAACTTGAATATATCAACAAATGAAACCCTGCTTCCGCTTGTTTTCTTCTCCTGGTCTCCTTTCATCACGACATACAAACTTGTATGTTGCCTATTGATGGGCTAGATAAAAAAAAACTCTGCTTGACTTAACTAAATATGATAATTAGCAAAATACAAAACTGTAACGTATAAGTAAGGTTACGTTTTATTTTTTAAACTGTAACGGGAACGAGTTCCTTTTTCACAGATGGAACTTGTAACGGGAACACGTTCCAAAAATCAGAAGGAACGAGGAACGAGCTTTCGTTCCTTTTTTGAGGAACGTGTACAACACTGGCAAAAGCTCCTCTATTCCTCGGGGATGTCTACTTCAGCAAGCCTCCGCACGAAGGCGCGACGTTTTTACCACGTGCTGAGCATCTCGGGGAGCAAAAGGAGGGATCCCTCCCCCATCTGAATACCCTCTTACGCCATCTGAGTGTGATGACGCTGCGTGGAAGAAGATTAAATCCTTCACAGCCTTATCTAAGGCCCGTTGACGTGCTCGTGTTCATTTTAAAAGTGTCAAATGCGTTAAAACGGTAATTTGAGCCGGTTGGTTTATGATCACCAAAAAAAGCCACAAAAATACGCAAGGACTGGGAAAGCGCCCCCGTCGTGCCCTAGGAAGAAAACGGCGGTGCAGAACTTGCTCGCTGCAAGTTTTTTGCGCCGTACTTGCTCTACTCTACTCTACTTGTAAGAAAAGCGAAGCGTGCGTTTCATCGAGGGACTGTGACCGCTGTTTAGGGCCATCAGACTCATTGCGGCCTCTGAAAGAAGTTTCCCTGTCGAAAAGATCCACTCGGCGGGCCGTTCTCAGTGACGCGTGAATCGAGCGACCATGCCTAAACACTCTCGGTGTAAAGTATAAATTAGAGAGTTTTATTAGACGCTGCGGATGGCGGGCCTAGCGGGCGCCGGCGCAATCTATGCTTCAATATGAAACCATAAGCTCCCACTAGCTATACGTAAAGCTCTAGTGTACGGTTCACTAAAACTTTTTATTAGAAAGGTATTGGCCTCGAGACCCAGACTGAATTATGTGGAAGCGTGCTTTTCGTTTATTCATGGTTCTTTATGAGGCACGTGTTGATACCGTCTGTCAACATAGCGGGTGGAGTCAAATCACCCACACTAACGGCACAGAGCACGGGCAAGGGTACAGAGCACGAGCTCTTAGCAGTTGATTCCAGTGCTTTTGAGTGCTTTGATTGGCGGCTCTCATAGCTTCGGCCTCGCGTGCGTAGCATTAATTTTGCTCTTAGTAAGTGTAAAACAAAGCGTAATTCTGCTTTTCCCACTATGAGCCGTGTCGATCGAATCTCAAGGTGAATAGCAGATCGTACGCCGCGAAAACCTGGCCCAGCGGATGTGTGCTCAATCCGCAGCTTCCAAGTGACGGCACGAGCTCCTACTAATACAGCGGAGCTCTAGCGAACGATTTGTTTAATATCCCTATTCTATCTCAGTGTCCCCTTAAACTTGGTTGCTCTTTGTGGCTTGCCTCTGGTTTATATAGGATTACGACGGCGCGGATAAGAGCATTCCGGCGGCGGGGCCTCCGGCGGGCCGTGAAAGTGGGCTTCGTATAACAGGCTGCCCGGACGCATCAATATCCGAACGCGCTGCTTCGATGGAGATTTATGGCTGCCGAGCCGTAAATATCGCCTGGCGTGTCTCGGGCCAATCTCCAGCTCCTCGGGCCGGAATCGAGGCGCCCATCAAAGCGCGCCAAAGAACGAGGCCCTCTTTGCAAAACTATCGATCCGGGGATTCGCCTCCGATCCGGTCCCTCCGGAGAGGTTTTCCCACTGCCTATTTTACAGCGTTGACGTGGGAAGGGAAATGGCCTGCCGCCCGAGTTGGACCTCCGGGATTTCGAAAAGGGTGCTTAATGTGCCACTTCGGTCATCTTGCTGCCTAAAATCGCTGTGGCCCGTTATCTTAAGCCTTATGTGAAATCGCAGAAAACGCCGTTTCGTCCTCCAGCAATCATGAGTCAGTCAGAGACAAAGAAGCACATTATCACTGGGGGTTCCTAACAACGCACGCATCTGAAACTCACGAGGTCGCAATTTTGAATTGTAAGTATCGCCAATGGCGCGAAAATTGCACAAGGCAACAAAATGGCGGCTCCCACGACGCAGTCGGGGAATGGAGCATTGCGACACTCTAACCGTAGTATATCCATTTTCTATATGTTGGAACTTTAGGGGTTTCAAGATGGCGCTTGAGGGTGTAACCGGGAGAAATTGTTTTCTCGTGCTTTGTCAGGTCATGGGGTTTGGAAAGTAACTGTATTTACTATTGGGAGAAAAAGTTACGAGGGACTACAGAAGATGACGAAAGATAAATCGCCTATACAATGGACTCCTTTTTGCTGGGCTCGTAGCTTTCAACTGCCCGGACGAAGGTGTACAACGTTATATCGGTGCCACGTACCAGTCCCTTTCCCAAACATCCTCTACCCTTTTCAAAACATCATCAAACAACATTGGTGGTCAGCATTTTCTGGGCACGAAGTGTGTGATTGTCCTGGTACAACACTCGGGCGGAAAGCGTTTTGATACGAGCCGAGTTCACTGTGAACGCAGGTTCAACACTCGTATCCATTACATGCCCAAAGTACGCGTACAAACAAGTGCGGAAACTGATCATTGGAGCAGCAGCTAGGAGATCACGCGAATATCTGAAAATAATCGATCGCACAGCGGGGATGGACTGAAGAGGCGCTTTGTGGCGGCCTTCGCATGAGTGCAGTTCCTTTCTCCTGCTGCGCCTTCCACCTTTCCTTCGCCACCTTAACTCAATTCCAGACTCTTTAGGCCCACAGCGCACGAAGGCGCCTGCTCCCCGAGGCTTAAGCGGAACACATCTTCCTCTTGGCCTTCGAAGCAAACGATTATCTATACACAGGCGTTTAGTTTTAGTAAACGAACACATTTTTTCAATAAGCGTACAACACTTTTAGATGAGTGCTTGGGTAAGCATTTTGAATCAGTTTGGTCGAACTAGTTGTTCAGGGTTTAAACAGCCCTGGGAAGTGTAGCGTTGTCGAGAACTCACGCGGTTAGAAAAAAATCACGTTGTTTTTTATGCCGGAGCATAGGCCGTATTAGGAAGACCGTTATCTAGCCCGGCCGTGGTAAGACATTACCACTTTTGTGTTTGTTTTTGAAATATTCTTTGGATTAGTAACAGCGAAAGAACGCTTTGAATGTGGACTGGAATATGTCTTGTGCGTGCCGTAGTGGCAGAAGGGCCTCTTCGGTCGCCAAGAGAAAAACTGGACGCACACCATGGCCTTCGAGATTCTTGGCGCGCAGAGCTCTCCTCTCGCTATTCAATTCGTTCGAGAGACTGACATAAAAAACAAAATGGCTCTAGGTTGTTCCCGGAAATCATCATCATCGAGCTTGCATGGCTACCTGCCCGGATAAAAAGGCGCTCGTTTGCCGGGATTAAGGCCGTTTCACACTGAAACATTTGCTTCCATTTTCTTAGATTAATTTAAGCTTCGAACGTTAGTCTCCTGGACATCTATGCTTTGTGTGTCACGTGCAGAGATACTTCTTACTTAGGTTACCACTCTTCATACGAAGCACGGATGTACTGGTGACTCAGAGTTGTAAGCAGACATAAGCTCCGTAACATAACGCAACGTACGTAAGAAGGTGGTGCGGTGTGAACGGGCCTTTGTACTCATTGCTTCTCACCCCAACACTCATTAATTTTGAAAGTAAGCAAGAGGTTGAAATTGGAGTGTATCTTTTAGAACCTGGAAAAATATAAAATAACTGAACGAGTGATTTTTTTTTTCAGACGAACTGCGCTTTTAGTTTTTTTGGTCAAGAAATGAAGGCGAGTCAAAAAGAGTATCTATAAAATTTCTGTCCCAGAACTATTTTGTCTGGTGAGACTGAACAGACAAAATGGCTTGTTTATTATTTACTCGAAGACCGCGTTACTGAATCTCGTCATTAGACTTCAAATTTTATAGTTTCTTTCGTGATATTTGTTTTCCCGTTCTGTTGTTTTAGGCGTTTCTCTCAAGTGTTCCTTGAACGCGCCTGGCCTTGACTTTGCCTGGCCTTGAAAAACGAGCGTTTGGAAGGGCTGAAGGGGAGCTTAACGCGCCAAAAATCTCAGAGGCCATGCCCACACTATCCACTGCAGGTATAGCATGGTAACATAAACAGAGTGCACGCTTGCCAGGGCTTTGACGGCTTGAGTCCTTTCGCCTCAGTGGAATTTTCTGCGACAATCTCTCCAACTGTTTACCGATAATCAGGGCCGGCTTCCTAGAAGCCACTGGGTGGAAGAAAGAAATGACAGAACCATCACACGAGCTGAGCGGCACGTTTAATCGCGTCTCGACACGCCCGCGCGTTGAGGCGCATTTGCAGTGTTAACAAAACTAAACGAAAGCCATTTAACGTTTTAGATGGTGATGCGGGCTCTGTGTTAGCACGGTCTTGCGGATCTCTGGAGAAGCTCTGCTATACGCTCTTTTTGCAGGAAATACGAGCGTTTGGAAAAGCTGAAGGGTGCTTTACGCGCCAAAAATTTCGGGGGTCATGCCCACACTATTCACTGCAGGTATATAGCATGATAACATAAAGAGAGTGCAAGCTTGCGCTCTTCTAGTGTATGCTTCGAAACCTCATGAAAATGAAGAGGAAATCTGAAGGGAAAACAAAGCCTTTCAAGAGGCGAATCACTGCGAAAAAAAGGTGGTTTGGATTATTTTTTCTACGCCAAGGTAGACCTTAATATTCACTTCACATGAGACATATAAACGCTCTGTGACGACCCATGTCACTCCTGCTGAATGTATTTACACGTTGTTTACCCCGTTACACCCACGATGCCTCCGGCACGTAGCTATCAATGCAACCTATGACGCCGACTAAGGTTTTGGCGGAACCTCCTAGCAATTATTCAAGCGTCACACTGCTGCAATGTACCATGAAAAGTGAGGTGTAGTTTTGGCAGTATGGCACCTCGGCGGTCTCATAGCGTTCACACGTGTAGTCGAAGGTTTCTGTTAAGGAGCGGCACTCACATCTGGTCGCGAAGCTCAATCTTTGCAAATCAAATGCCATGAAAGACATGCCTATAGTGAACATAAACGTTGTTTATGATATTTTTGCTTTTTTTACAGTCTGGCAACAATATGTACACAGCGATCTATGTACTCCTTCATTTGTCTGACGGCATGATGAGGCGGTTACGCTGGCTGCCGAACACTGCGTGGGGGAGTGAATCGTTTGTAGAAAAACGAGTGTATGTGAAAACGCACTGCCCTCTTGCAAACGCGCATTTTTGTAAACAATAAATTTTTGTATGCTATGTGAGAGTCCCGTCATAGTCTTAGACATGCCGTGTAATACAGGCAGAAACAGCTGACGACGCCTCCCAGCTGTTTACTGCAGATGAGCACCAAGCGAACCGGATTTTACGCCATCGGAACGTAGGATATGCAGCGCTACGCATTGCTTAAAAAACTCGAGATAATGCCATGGACTACAGGGAGAAGTGACCGCCCCAGATCAAAGAGAGAAGAGAATTATGTTCTTGCATTCTATTGCCACGCGCGTCGGCGATCGAGCGGGTGCGTGGCCGAGTGGCTACCGCGCTTCCCTGTCGCACGGAAGGTGTAGGTTTGATTCCAGTCAGCGGACTGCCCTTTTATTTATTCTTTCAACTTGACGTTCTCGTAAGTTCGAGAACATTCTCCTCTGATCGAGTTCCGAATGTTCTACGCGCTGAATGTTCCAGAGACACCGCGGGTACAAAAGGTGCTCCGCGTGGCGAACCGGAGTCAGTCTCGCCCAAGCGCTCGATCCTGCTGTTACGCCACTATCGACACCCGCGACGCTCTATTGTTATCTTCTGTTTCCTTCTTTTTTCTTTATTTTTTGGGGCACAAGTTCGCCTCATTAAACGTATAGTTTACTTCACCTTTCGTCGCCTCATCGCTTGTCATCCGTGACAATATTTATTAAACACCGCGACAAAAAAAGGGGGTGTAGTAGTCTGCGCTATATACCCTTATTTTATTCTGGCATTATTGAGCCTCAGACAAGCGTACCGCCAAAGCTGATTCGCCGCCGACGCTACGACGCAAGTTTGGGCGTAATATAATTCAATGAGTCCTCGAAATATAACTGTAAAATTAAGTAGGACAATAATAAACTAATCATTGAAACAGATTTTTTTTTTTTTGAAAAAGACAAGGCTGTTTATTTGCAACGCTAAAAGAAGGACTTCGCTGAAACCCCATAAACCCCAGTAAGTCTAGAGGAACCTTAAGCATAAGTCGGCATTCATAAGGAGAGCATGTATTGTATCGCTTTCCGTAAAGCGGGTCTGTCTAAAAAACGCCATTTATCCATTTTCTTTTTAAAAAAAGAGAAAAAGAAAAGCTTAGCTCGTAGAAATAAAAAATAAATGTAAAAAGAAAAATGACAAAAAATGTAAAGCTTAATTTACTGGGAACCAAGATTGCATTATTGCTGTACTGTCGGACAAAGGACAGATTGCTTATCATAATAAAAACTTCATCAGATAGTGTCGACAAGCCCAAAACAATACCCCGATATTCGTTAGAATCTAACGGATATAAGTATCGTATCCGTCTAAAAACAAAAAAGCTTTAGCAAACGGTGGTCCGACCACGGTACAGTTTATGAAACCAATTGATGATGGCAGACAGGAGCTTGAAGCGCACTCACGCGAGGGTTCCTCTAACATAACAAAGAAACATTTACGTCACAGGAGGGCCTATATTAACTAACGGGAGGAGTAATTACATTTTTAGGTTTTTAATGACCCAGCAGTTCCGGTTGGGACCATAAGGAGATGTCCCGGAGCGTCGTAAGTTTACACAGAATTAAAGTTATTTTGCATTAAAAATGAAAAACAAAATTGTACTGATTTTACTTCATCTCTCTGACGACCTCATCAAGCGCATGCTGAATCAAGATAGAAACTTTGCGGCCATGCTTGTCACACGTGCTAATATATCTCGCACGAAATAAAGAGTTTCATTTTTTATTCTCACAAAAACGCAATGAAGTATCTCGAAGGTGCGCTTCTTGGTGCAGGGTTTGATGAGTCATTCAAACTCCTTCAGAATTTTTATGACCGCCCTATCCTATTATTCTTCGCAAAATAAGCAAGAAAGCGCATAGGATGCATAGCACTATTCCAACATCTATTTCCCAGAAACTTTCTGCGAATTGTTATTAGTGGACGAAGTGAGCTTAGAGTGAGTGTCTTGGTTAGACCTATTTGAATGTTACAGGTTAGGGCGTTGGCAGAGATAAAGAATTACCGAAACCAAAATTCAAGGGCACACATAACAACACGCCTTTCGTCCAATTTCCGGCATCTCAGTAATTTTGTCTGTTTCCGCTGCATGGGCGGTACGATGAATATCGACGTTCTTTGTCTCCTCTCGTTATCAGATACGTGGATCTCTTATCTACTATGCGGAACAAAAAAGTAATAACACAATCCAACATGAAATATGCGAGAAAACATAGGTGAGGCAAAACAAGAATGTGTGGCCATGACGCATTTTAGATGCGGAGCATCTCTTGCTCGGGTCTATGTCCCGCGGCCTTGTAGTCCGCACTCACACTACGCACGCGCAACTCTCCTCCTTCCCTCTCTCCAACAGCTGCGCGTTACTCTCTCCACTCTCTCTCTCTACCAGCTGCGTGCACTGCGCGTGCGTTCGCTTCTACTCACACCGCGCGCGCACGCGCAGCTCTCCTCCTCTAGTCTCCTCTCCTTCAAGTGTGAAAAAAATAAACGGCGAGCGGCGAGCGTTCCAAGTTTCTCTGCCGCGAGCCGCGACGAGGGCTCGCGTAGGGGGTCCCGCTAGGGCAGTCGGTGGCGCCATCTCTCGACGTCAGCACGCAACTGACTCTTTCCTCGGAACCAACACGATGCACCGCATCACCCCATGGTTCCCCTCGGGAAGATGGTGTGATTTTTTTTTTTTGTGAACACCTTTCAGCGGCCGTGGAAATATCAAAAAGATGCTTTAACGCATACCATAAGTGACGACTTTCAAGGTGGCTGCGCCTTTGTAAAAAATTTGTAGCACTCGGGGTACAATTTTCCTTGTCATTGCCGTTAAAGTTACACGTGGTCATTCCACTTTTCAGCACTGACTAAATCTATGGACGCGCTCTCCTCCTCTCCTCCGAAGTGCCAAGAAAACTAATCCTTGCGTATAACAAGATAGCGTGGTGAACTACTGCCACTGGCTGCAAAATAACATTCCATTGAATCCTTCCAACTGAGGCGCTGATTGTCAAAGGAACACGTGGCGGCAGGTTGTCTTCTACTGCTTCGTTTCACCTTATGTGCGAGCAAAGGCAAAGCTGGAAGCGCGAGCACGAAAGCTCTGTGCGTTCAGGCTCTGCTCGAGCGCGCGAGCTGGGGAGAAACGCAAAAAGCGCTGGTCTCGCGCTTCTAGCTTTGGCTTCGCACGCAGATAAAGTGAAACGAAGTATAGCTTTGGCTTCGCTCGCAGGTAAGGTGAAACGCTTTTTTGGAATTTATTTTCTATTGGCCAGGGGGATCGAGCTATTCGCCTCGAGATTCGATCCACACGGCTCATGTGGTGAAAAGCAGAACTACGCTTTGTTTCACCACTTACTTGGAGCAAAACGAATGCTACGCACGCGAGGCCGAAGCCATGGGAGGCGCCAATGCAGCACTCGCGCTCTGGAATCAACTGCTCGTGCTTTGTAGCATTGTCCGTGCTCTGTGCCTTTAGTGTGGATGCTTTGTCTCCACCCGTATTGTCGACAGATGGAATCCCCCCGTGTCTCACAGATAAACAAAAACACGCTTCCCCACAATTCAGTCTGGGTCTCGAGCACCGTGATCTCGAGGCCAATAGGGTACGGTTTATCGAGCGTGTTGTTCCAACAGCCCGGTGTTTACTAACAGAGGATAACAACGAAATTAAACCTCGCCTAGCACGGTCTGGGCACGAGCGCTTCCATCTATGCTTTGTTTCACCTTATGTTGTATCGCAAACAAGGCTAGAAGCGCGAGCTCAGAGCGTTGGGAGCTATTCTTAACGTACGAGAGCTATGTAGCCGCCGAGATGTGCCCTAGAGCTCAAAGAGCTCTGCGCTTATAGCCGTTTCCTGCGGTACATCATAAGGTGAAACAAAGTATATTCAGCGATTTGGTCACACGAGGAGCGGCCTTCGAATCGTCATCTTCGATTTCTCTGATAAACAACAAACAATAAAATTCGTTTTTTTTTGCGCAGATGGCAGAAGCGTATTGCTATAGAGGCGTGAGTGTTTGATCTCCTCACCAATTACTCGATTACTCTACCGAAAACGAACGCTGCTCTGCCGTTCGCCACACTAGGCTTAGCCTTGTAGGCAAGAGCGACGCCGGTAGCAGATAGACTACTTCCACAAATCCATGCCCGCAACACTGCGGGCGTTGCATTATCGGACATGTTTGGCCATGAAGAAGAGAGACATGACTTCTGTTTCGATCGCACCGTTGATAAAGTAGTGCTTCTCAGCACTGCATGAAAATAGAGTCAGCGCTCGCTTGCATCGAACCTATAGACCTATCGTTAAATTACCCGAGCGTCAAGGAGAATGCTGCGAATGTAGGTCTACTAGACGCACGTACTGGCACATGCAGCAGTAATTGTTCTAAAGCAAAAGCCTAAACAAATGCGATCTTTCTCCTCTTTTTTTTTTCTCTACGAATTTTGGGTGTCATCCCCCAGTTTTCTTTCTCACCCCCTCCTTCTCTTAGTCTCTTTCTCTCTTTAGTCTTCCTCTCCTTCCTCCTCTTCTCCTCTCTCTCCTTCTTTCCTCCTCCTCTTCGAGAGTAGTCAGACGCCTCTTAAATCTGCTACCGCGGCGCGCATGCCTACATTCCCAGCATTCTCGTTGATGCTTGGATAATTTAGCGGGTCTATTCATCTATCTTCGTGAGGGTCCCCGCTGAAACACGGACCTCCAGCGTCTGTAAGGACCCGCCTTCATCTAGCAAGGAGTAAGAGTACGGCCGGTCGCATCCTATACTTTTTTTCTTTTCGGCGGTCTGGCTACCACTCTAGACTTGCAATATGATCTTACGATGGGCCAGCTGAACAAAGAAGCCACGCATAAAAACACCATTCACACTGCTGGTGTGAATGGTGTTTTATGCGTGGTTTTGCTGTTCAGCTGGCCCATTGCAAGAATGACCCAACTAGCTCAGCTTAAGCCCGTGCAATATAATCCTCACGACTCACGGATTGGAGAAGTCCAGGACATTGAGGAGACGATGGAACAAAATGACCGGCCCAGTACACTTCTTGCATGCGCTACTCTAGTCCTGCGTTTACCTGCCCAAAACGTCCGGCAAGTAGAGGACCCAAAAGAGCTTGCCCCAGCATTCTATACGTATTGTCAGACAACACCTACAGTATTATCAATTTAAGAAAAGTCGCATATTTCAAAATGCAACCGCCGTATTTATTCGTGGTGGAATGTCGTCGAGGGAGGTTAGCAAATCGAAACCGAAACTTAGTGCCAAAGGGTTCCCAGAGTGATTTGTGCGGTGGTATGTCCCTAGGATCGCTTCGATTTGGCGAGAGGTCTATTCCAGATCGCCCGGTAAGCTTACAGTAGTGGCGCGCACGAGCAGTAGTGACGGTCCCGCACTCAGACCAAGCCGGTATCGTTTCGGGAGTTCGCTCAAACATTCTAGTCCCAAAGACCAAAAAAAAAAAAAAAGTGCAGCGTAAGAAAAGAAAAGAAAGAAAAGATCGTATTGCACGCTGATAATTGGCTCGATAGTCACGTTTCGGCCTTTATTGCAACAAAGGAGGATCTTACGCCCTCCAAAAGAAGCCCTTTGCGTAGTTACAACGAACACTTCAAGACGCCTGTGAGGTCCGGTGCGCGTCATTTTGATGCAGAATATAGGTTATTTTATAAAACAATATTAGTTCTTTTTTTACGACTCAGGGGATTGTAAATTTATGTGTCTATTTTGGCTTAAATAAAAACTGCATTTCGTTTTGTATTTCTTTTTGGTGGCACACTCTTTTGCCAAGAGCAGGGCAAGAGCAGGACAAGACACTGCGCACCATCGACAGGTTACTATAGAGTGGTAGACCGTTTTTGTCTGTGAAAGCACGATACACCTGTTCTCAAACCGAATCAAAACACAAATGTCCCACAGCAAGCGCACCGGATGACAAAACGCACCCTTAGCCCAAACAGTAGCATAGATGAAGTGGCAAAAAAACTTTCTATCTTTGTTTTCGCTACTATTAGCGTGTGTTAAAAGCGCATCAAGAGCACCCTTCACCCAGCAAAGCAGCGCACAATGGTCCGCGACTGGCCCAGCAGGCAGCAAAATGACCAGAATTCTCGTCGACGCACACAAATCCCCGCAGGCCTTGCGCCGACGTGACAGCATAGCAAACCTTTTTGAAAAGTGCGCTCTGTCCATTAGCTGCTGCGTAGATTGACCGAGGCCTCCATATTTTGGACACGCGTGTTGAGCATGCATTGGACACGACTGCTGTGTCAGTGTTCGGCACGTATTCGGGTGCAACTGTATTCGACGCGAGTACTCCGTCGACGCCTGGCGTGAACTCGGATCAAATTAAACATTTCGCGCAGGAAGTTATGTTCAAAATATGGCGGCCGCCAGTGTTGCTCGACAAACTTTCGTGAAGGGTATGTTCCACAATAAAACTGCGAAGGGAGTACCAACTCGCGCGCCGTAGCGCAAACCGCACACAGCCTTTAGCCCAAACTGCCGCGTATCTGAAGCGCCCAAAGAAGTTCTACCTTGGTTTTCGATGTTTTTTCCGCGGCCATTAGCCCAGATTAAAAGCGTATCACGAGCATCTCCTTCGTCGAGCAAAGCAGCGAGCAAAGCTCAGCCTTCGGTCCAGGAGGCTCTCGTATCTAGCGCGAAAAAGCCCCGAATTGTTGGCAAAAGCACGCGGGTCTTCTGCGGCGACACAGCGCCGACATGAAAGCGTAATTCCAGGCTCTCCATAAATGAGCAGCTAGATTCACGAGCCGCAGCGGCGCTAATGAAGATTGCCCTCTCCGCGGAAGGCCATTTACGCTCCGAGTCAGGGTTCCGGCGCATCCTGGCAACAGGAAACTTCATTCCGCGCTGATGCATCGGCGAGTCTGACTGCCCGATTCGGGGCCGGTCATTTCATTCGTTTATTTATACGAAGCCACCCGGCATCGCCCAAGGGCATTACTGGGGCATACCAGAGCCCTAATAGACGCTACGGTTAGGATACAACTCCCAAGGTTTCTTGTGGGACCGCCCTTACCGACGCAAATTGGCGATCCTTACTATTCCCAAATTCGCCTTTCTGAGCTCTAGGAACGGTGGGAGGAAGTTCGAGCGATATTGTCTTGCTCTGTCGCGGACTGCCTTAACATTTCTGGAACATGCACAGCCGTTTCCTGCGATCACGAATAAAAAATCATGTAGCTGACAAGCAGGACTAATTAAAGGAGCCATGACAAGATACTTTTACTTTCGCTAAATACTATTTAAAATCAGTCCCTAATGTTAATGACTGAAAAAACTAGCCTTCGTTTTTCTTTCTAGGCAATGGCAGTCCCCAAAACAAATTCCAGAAATATCAGCATTGTTAAAGGCTGAACTCCATGGGACGAATATGCTGCGAATAACCGACGAATCTTGGCCGGCGGCTTTTGCTCTGCGCGTGGAATCAACACAGTGGCTGCTACGTCGCACGCAAAGCGAGCGTGCCGTCGGGCGGCGTTCGCCAGTTATTCGCCACATAATTCGTTCCATGGAGTTCAGCCTTTATCCTTTCAACTCGGAGCCAGAACAAGCGGCCACGTAGCTTGGTGCCTATCCTACGCCGCCAACGTTAATCATACCCACGCAAAGCAGAGTTGCCAAAGTAGAAAATGCACGCTAAGCTCCAGGCATTGTTAGAGTTCGGCAATTCTTATCACCGCAGTGGTTGGACACGAGCCACCACCCGAGTGTCTACCGAGGCGTTGATTGTTACGAGCCGAAGTCGAGTCATCCCGTAGTTCTCGTATCCGCGCTCGGCTGTCGTCTGGCGGGAGGTTTCGATCCCACAATTACGTCATCAAGCTTTACGAAGGCGAGACTGAAAGAAATAGTCCCCTTTTATCCTCGTAATTTCACCGTGACAAAGAAGTTTCAGAATCAGGGGCGATCTTTGCGAGTATACTTGAGTCAGACTAGGACGAGTACGCCTCTGCAAAGTCGCGAACATTCCAGGCCGATATCGTTTCCTGACCCCTTGGAGCAGCGACCTGAGATGGCTCCAGTGTCGCTCCTCGAGCGTAACCTCTTAGTCTTTGCTCTAGGGCAGACCAGCGGGTGGCTCTGACGTCACGCCGCTTGGGTGGCGCCGCTGTCGGCTTTATGTCGGCTGCATGCGCAGAAGCTCAGGTGAGTCTGGCAACTGTGCTCGCGCAGTGCCCGCACCTGGTGTGGGAAAACGCGGTGTTGAGAGTTAACAGCACGTTGGCGTTGCAGTCTGCACTCGCACACAAATGCGCACACTTGGAAAATCTACTCCCGAGCAGCTTATGATCACTCCGCTTATGATCACTCACTTTTGACGCCATAAGATGGCGTAAAAAAAAAAAAACGAAAGAAAACGAAGCAAGAATATAATAAGCTTCTGCGATTCTTTAACTGCCGATGACTATATAAATTTCAATAGTATATGATATCCCGTAACACCCGAAAAACATACATTGATACCGAAAAAATTACGAAGGATGTCGGATTTGGCAGGCTTCGTCTCACCTCAACACGTACTGCCCGTTAAAGGCACACGCGCGAGCTCTTTGAGTTTGATTTGCACTTTGGCTGCACTAGCAACTGTGCAAAAGGAAGGGGGAGGGGGGAACAGTCAAAGGAAACTGCTCGCGCGTGTAGCTTTGGTCAAGTTAAGGTGACAAAGAAGTAACGAAGAAACTAAGGGTACAGGCGCGGTCGAAACACGGGTACTTTGGGCAATCACTGAGTGCATCGATGGGGCTGTCACACAAACGTCACAGAACCGGCGTGTCGCGCTGCCGGATATCGCGATCCTCGAGGCTGGTGCTCGAAGTGGCGGCGAAGCTTACGAGTGAACACGAGTGTTGCTTTCGTCACAGGGTCCCAACCCCTGGCTGGTGAAGCTTCGCTGAATTGTCAAGCATGAGAGCGACCTCTTGCGGGACAGGCAACTGCCGCATCCACCGCTGCTGCTGGGACACCGCTAGGATCGCGGCTAGCACCAGAATGACACTTTGACGACGTCATCAAGCGGCAATTGAAGAGCCACTTTTGAGGACGCGGCACCATTAGGCAAAATCAACGTTGATAAAAAAATGCATTCAGCCTATTGACCCCGTAAGCGTGATTTCACTGTTTTAAACAAGCCGCTGTTTGTGCGTTGCTATCGACGGATACATGGGATTGGATTTCGTTCCGAAAGAAAGTTCGCTAAAATAACGGACGTAGGTGTTAAACGTCTAAATATATTCAATATATGAAGCAGGGATCTCACACTTACCACGACAGAAGTTGGGCGAGAGTCGGCTGTTTCTGAAATATTTGCCACGGCAACTTTCGGTCCTCGAGGTGTCTCGAGATGCCTGCTGCACACAACGAACGCATGCGGAATGACAGAAGTACTGTCGTCTGAAACAGCTTCAGCCATTGGCAGAATGATACGATTTTGATGGCGTATTTATTAGGAGCATGACAGGTACAAGAAAAATAATTATCTTTATAACAATGAATTGTATTTCTGCGCGATATGGGATTCTATCTGACGAAAACCATCACACGCATGAAAATCGTCTGCAAAAAAACAAAAACAATATGGTACTGCATCGTCGAAAGAAACATCTGTTTAGCAGGTTTAGGCTTTGCTATCATAGTAGCCTCAGGCTCTTATTTTGATTCTGCAGATTGATGTGCATCGCAACGTAGAGGCAATTATTTTGTCTTTAACGTGAAATGTTCGAAACCGCAAATTTCGTTTGCAGGCTCGCGATATGGGAATCTGTTTCGTACCTGCTTCTAGCCACCAAAGTGATACACAAATTCGCTCGTTCTTCCGTTTTCATCAACGCCCAAAATAACGAAAGTGTTAACTGGCTAGACCGGTTGATCACATGCATGTGCACCGAAGACACCGCATTCTGTGACGTCATAACTATTTGAAGCGTGTGCTGGCCTGCACTACGACGTTGGTACACTTGGCGTCGTCGTCGTCGTACCTTATAATTATAACGTGATGACTGTTTTCGCCCATCCCATCGGGCTATCGAAGCCTCTCCGGCAGGCGTCCCCACCTTAATTCGCGCACCTCGAGCGTCGTTCAAGGCTGTGCACGGCCACTCTCCGCTTCCGAAATTCCACAGAAAGCTCTCCCTAAGAATCTGAGTTTCGTCGCTTGTCACTAACCTAATGGAACGCAGTTTCGTGCTTCATCAGAAAGAACCACTTAACATGCGAAGCCATCGTCTCGTCTGCTTGCAAAGAAAAACAGTATTCAAACTTTATTACGGCTTTTTATTATTACTAGATTGCACTGAAGCGATAGAAAAGGTATTAATGATTCGATATTGTGAAGACGCAATGCTTAAATCAAATATTTGCTTTCTTATCAGACAATTCAAATCTCGCGTCGAACCCAGATGCATTTTTTTCATAGCAACACCCTAGCAACGGCTTGTTTGGGGAACAGCGCCATGTTGTTGCGCAGTGTTGTAGACGTTACCGAAAAGAGATTTACGAAATGCGTTACTTGCAAAGTAAAGGAACGCGTTACCAACCTACGTTACCTCAAAATAAAAGGAACGCGTTACCATTACCGCTGCCGGCAAAAGGTAATGCAAGTTCCTTTTGCGTTACTTTTCAATTATGAATAAACTCGTTTTACTGTTTCGACGCTAGAGATTTGCAGAAACGTCATATTTCAAGAAACATTATGTCCATGCAAAAACTGAACAGAATTATATTATATTTTTTTACGGCTTCAAATTATTACTCACAAGCAAAAAAAAAAAAAAAAAAGACGCCAAAATTTACATTACATTTTCTGGTTCAGAGGAGAGCGCCTGCTAGGGGCGCGACCGAAACATCTCGTCGCCAATACTCAGTGAGAGTTTAACAGGGCGAGGCTTCTTGCTTGATGATTCCGCGTTGTCATCTGCGCCCCAGTCTCATTTGCTGCCACCAACAGTTGCCGTCGCCTATTCTCCCTTTCCCACCTCTGCCACGCATTCCACCTAAAACTGGCTGCGCGTTTTGCCTTCCCACAGCAGAGCCGTAATGTAGAAGACGACGGAAACACGCCCCGTCGTCTGGGGAATTACCGCGCGCGTCGCCATCCGGCGAGAGATGGCAGAACGCCGAGCAAAAACGCGAACAGCCTTGTTCCAGGACGAAATAATAAAAAATAAATAAAAAATATACTGTGTTATAAACTACAACGGTTCCATTTCCGGTGTGTTTAAACATGTATCATAAAACAGAATTCAAACACTCGTCTGTGTTTTTGTTTGTTTGTTTTTTGTTTCTATCGCCGAGGCTCAAACAAAGACGAAAGGTTAAAGAACCAAACAAATCAAAGTAGCTTTAACTGAAAAAGTTTCACTCCCGCGCCAGTCCCTGCCGCAGGTTATTTCGTGCATCTGTGGGTTCCATTCAGGATTCTTCTTTTTCATTCACTTACGCAGAAGCGGCGCTGCTTTCACCTCAACGTTTCCGGTACGAAGGGAAATAAAATGCATAATAAGCGAAAGTTGAGAAGACCCACGAGACCTTAATTTCCTGCGAGATATATTGATGGACACATCCGAAACTGTGTCGGAAACCGCTCGCATTGGGGCACAACCTCCGGAAAAGGAAAAATATTTCCGGTTCTTTGCCGTATCCTGCCAATGAAGAGCGCCGATGGTCTAAACGCTGCACACCGACGCACACGGTTCCACTGCCGCATTTAAGTTTAGCAGTCTCGCGACCGCAAAGTTTAGCGGACAGTGTTCAGGTGCCACTATGACGTCCCTTGACGCCATGAAATCACGTGACACTGTTACGTGACGTGGCACCATAGAGTTCCACTAGGAAGAGCGGAGAGAGAAATTCGCCCTCCCCTCTCACCCCGCACGTCGTCTGCTCCGCCGAGTGGGCTGTACCTAACATCCGGCTGGCTTTCAAACTCGGTTTAAAATCGCGTCATTTTGGAAATTTCAAGCGCAGATGCGCTAATTTTAATATGCAAGTTATCGTGTATTGCTATGCTCGATAAAAAGACCAACCGAGTGCAATTGCGACGCTACCTGCGTGCGAATAAAAAAAAATGGAAAACTGTGCAGAGTGGCCGGTCGCTCCGGCGCAAAGTAAATCCGGTTGCTGTAGCTATTTTACTACACGAAGTTCGTACTGGTGTAGGCCTTTAGCGACAATGCGTGGAACTCTGTAGTAATAAATACAAACGTGCTCTCCTGGCGCAGGAGACGCAGTGGTTGAGTTGCCGGCTGACTCCATTGCTATTGAAGTAACGGAACCATGATACGCAAGTTGATAATTTACTGAAATAAAACAACAGAGCGCTAAAGGCTGATTTTGGAGTAGCCATGAATATTCTAAGAACGCGAACCACTTCATTACGGCAGCCACGAGCGCGAGTTCGATGTTCGGTGCAGCCCGCCGGTACAGCCCAAAGATGGAGAACGGCGACCTCCCGGTTTGTCGTCTGCTAGCGGAGTCGGGCGCGTGCCCTCTTTCTCGTTTTAACCCGCCGAACCTGCTGAACTTCCCGGATGTGTGGAGAGGGCGCTGCGGTCTAACAAAATGGCGCCGCCCTGAGAGCGCTCAATGGAATGGTCTATAATGTACGCTAGAGGTTCAGGTGGCACCGGTGTGTTTTTGCAAATTGAAGCAGACAGCAGCCAGTCGAAAATTTATTTCCGGTAATGCATTTCTAGGGGTTAAAGCGGGTGCATTCTTTCCTCGGGCTCGATTATAAGAGGAAATATTGCGAATAAGTATAACGTAAAATAGTTTTGAATGTTTATCAATCACGTAAATGGAAATATTGGACAGTTACGGTGTTTTTGTGCGAAATTCGTGCGATTAAACACGGTGCTAGAATAGCCTCACACATGCATTTATGTGCACTGTCGGGCACTCTTAGCGCGAACACGCCGTCGGCGCAGCAACAGGAAACGAGTAATTCCCTGTGCATGTAGACGATCAAAATAAAGTAAAGGACAAGTTAGAAAAAATCATATTTGCAATAAATAAGTATTGCTTTATTCTCTCTGCTCGTGCATATGCACGAAGATGCTTGCTCTGCGTTCAAAACACCTTAAATTCTAAAAGCGCCAAAAGACAAGGACAACAGGAAGGAATTGGACGAAACGATGCGCTCGTTTCGTCCGATTCTTCCTGTTGTTTTTGTCCTTTTGGCGCTTTTCGAATCTATAGGATGTACCAACTTGCCCAACTACAAATTTTATTACAGTTGAAAACTCCAAACGCACGCTCGAAATCTTTGAAAATAGGAAAACGACAGAAAACCGGTGCCCGATAAAAGCTGCCCGGCATAGGAAATAATCAAACGAGAAACCTTTTCATAGCTCACGTACTTTATCCTTTCGGGTTTGTATGTTTTAACCACTCGCAAGGATGCAGGACGGGGTCATTTTCATATGCACGTGACAGGACTCGCGTATTAGCAATATAGAACCGTCACCCGAATGCTGGCCAACCTTGAACACACTCTACTTTCCTTTTGACTGTTATTTTGCTTAGATTCGTCGCTTGTGTTCACACATCTCCTGTGGAGCGCAGGTTTGGGCCTAAAATATAGCGGAGTTTAACACCATTCACCGATAAAGAAAAAGGTGACTAAAACGATTGCACTTTTACAACCTTAGTAAGGTGCATAATTTTCAGTAAGACCCAAATAACAAAAGTAATCCATGCTATTTTCCAGCCAAGAGAAAAAATTCACACGCGTTTTTCTATAAGGGCAGCTCCGCCGTCAATTTGAGCGTTTTTATCGAAACATATTTTCGGAAAGGGTACTAAAATGTTAGCCTATAGCAGCAGTTAAATCATTAAAAAACTGTTTACATAATTTATAATCGTTAAAATACGCTGAAACCGATACCGAAACTAACTTGCCACTCGACTGGTCCGCCATCTTGACGTGACGTCACATATGGTATAAACACTCGCACGTGTGCAGTCTGAGCCTGGCCAGCCTGGCAGCAGTTCACTGTTTTGTGTTCGTGCCACGGATAAAAATGGACTCATAAGGCTCGTCTGAATCGAGCAACGATGAGGATATGCTGCTAGATTTTGAGGACGATGACGATAGCCCGTTCTCATACGATCCGCCGGCATCGCCTCCGAGGGAACCGCCAGCGGCGGCTGCATTCGCTATCCGCCGCCATGTGGACCCAGATGCCGCTTCCGAAGCGGAATGGTAAGGCAGCTTTTGTTGCTAGCACGCCAAGAAAAACTGATCGACGTTATGCCTTTTAATTGGAGGCACTTTTTGTTATATCTTGGGGTCTGACAATAGACGGTTTTAATAGACTGTGTATTCAAGCGACGCTTCCGTAGCGCGAGACCCTACGTCACAACGCCAATTTCCTCCAGTCGCCATTACGCGCTTTTACATAGCTGTATAAACCGATAACATAAGCAAAAAGCAGACAGTCGCTAGCACCAACAAGCTACAAAGCAAGCACCCTGACCAACATGTGACGTCATGACAACGTCAGCGCCATCATGGCAGCCTCCGTGTGCCGCTCTTGCTCAGTGTTGCCAGTAGGGCGGCAGCAAGTGATTTGGGTGTGTACATGTAAATTTCAAAATTCATTTTCTTCTAAGAAAATTAATATTTTTCCGAGATATTTTGTACACATGATCAGGAAGGGCATCCAAATACATTGTGAAAATTTTATAGAAATCGGTGACCCCCAAACTCACGGCGGAGATGCTCCGTCTCGTCGCTTGTGTTCACACATCTCCTGTGGAGCGCAGGTTTCGGCCTAAAATATAGCGGAGTTTAACACCATTCACCGATAAAGAAAAAGGTGACTAAAACGATTGCACTTTTACAACCTTAGTAAGGTGCATAATGTTCAGTAAGACCCAAATAACAAAAGTGATCCATGCTATTTTCCAGCCAAGAGAAAAAAATTCACACGCGTTTTTCCATAGGAATGAACAGGAGCGCGGCAAAATTAGACTGGTTGCTGTCTGCTTCAATTTGCATCCCGGAAGTTGCATAAACACTGGCGCCATTTGAACCTTTGGCGTGAATTTTAATAACTTCATGCGTGGCATCATGTGACGTGATACTAAATTCTGGAAAGGATAGCGGAGAAAGTTTCCCCATAAATCTAGCTGCAAAAATCCCCCATAAATTTAACAAAAAACTTTCCCGAAAACTACGGAAAATAAATTTTCCGACAAACATACCGGAAAGATTGTGACGCCAGCGGACGACGTTACGACACATGGTAGTGTCGCAATGCAACGCCACTCTGATTCCCAGCTAAGCTTAGTGGATAAATTTTCTCGCCAAATTAAGAATTGGCCACGACGTACACGAAACACACACGCGGACGTCCGGGAAAGCTCGCCAAAAACGGGCCAACACCATTCAACACAGGAAGGAAACATCACCAGCCAGTGGAGTCTGATCAATGAAACACTGCAGCTTGGCCGACTTGGTTGAACATGTTGCCGACTTCGCACCTAACAAAGAGCACAAACGTAGGTATTCAGGACAAAACGCAACACAACACTACAAAGACAAGATCAGTGCGGTGCGTGTGGGTTGTGTTTTGTTCTGAATAGCGCGCTGTGAAGTCGGTAACATGATCGATACAAACGACTTTATAGAATTAAATTACGAGGGAATTGAAAGGGCCAACTAATTAGAATACGGCCGCGAACGTCAAGTGCAGAAAGAGACAATCGAGGCTCCAAGTAGTAACTCGATTTGGGAAAGTGTTACAGGCGCGCCCTTATAACTGGGTTACCAAAGAATGGGACCGCGCTTTAGCGGATTCCTTTTTTTATTTCTCGCTCGAGATTTTTATTATTCAAAGCCTTAAAGCGTTTAAACGACATTTCAGTGTGGTGCCCAACTTTGTATTTGCTTAGGCAACGGCGTAATTTGATGAAACGAGACCAGCATTAGACGCGGCTTGTAAGTTTAAACACAACGGGGCGAACTACGAATTCGACTAAGCAATGTATATACAGCGTGTTCCCACAAAAAATAAGGTTGTTTTTATGTTGTTCTGTGTTGTTGTTTTTTTTCGCGAAAATAAATTACGCATCGCCAAGCACTTGACGCTTCGAGTCAAGTGGCAAAACTTGAGAAATGAACCGTTCTCTGAATCACAAGTTAGGTTTCTTATGGAAATTTCAATGAAAAGATTTGGTCACTTTTCGCCCGTTTTTGGTGACTGGCGCCGTTCAACAGCATGCATTTCAGAGCTTCGTCAGCCGCAATTTTCCCATGAAAACTTTTAGAAAATCGCTTTCAACTTTTGAAGAAGAACGGTTAGTTATCAAAATATGGCGTCTGGTTTGGAACACGAGGGCTACATTTGGCCGGAAACCGAGAGTTCGGCAACGCGTAGTACATATCTTGCGGGGAAAACAAACCTGTAAATTTGGGCGCAGGGGGAAGGGGGGGGGGGGTGACACCCTGATAAAGCGCTTCTTGAATTCTGCGGTCGGGCATTGTTTACGTACGAACAACAATCGGAGGACACATCATTTTCAAAAGAGAATTAAACAACAGTTTGCTATGTCCAATATTTCTGTTTGACATAAAAAAGAAATAAAAAAATATTGCCGAGCGCAGGGCCGCCAAAGCAACGCTCGGTCACGAACTTCTAGAAGGTTCTCGTTTATTCTTGCTCCGGATATAACTTGCATCATTTATTCCTGCTTTCGTTGTTCTAGAAAGTGTGTGTTCATTCTCGCCCCAAGCCCGTCGACGCTCGAGCCTTCTTTGCCGAGTCTTCGAGATAGTGCTGCACTCTAGATAAGAGGCCGCCCGCGACCTTGCCGAGTCAGTCTCGCCCAGCGTTCGACTTCTGCTGTTACGACGACTTCGACGCCTGCGACGCTCTGCGGTTATCTTCTGTTTCCTTTTTATTTTTGGGCACAAGTTCGCCCCATTAAACGCTCAGTTTACTCAGTTATTCACCGCCGCATCCCTTTTCATTCGTGACAATATATTGTAAGAATTGATGGGACACTTCTACGGCTACTCAATAAGCAAGACTTCAGAGTAGCGACTCTGGAGACAGCTCGTGGCTTAGAATAATGGTTGCCACTTATACGACGTTTTATTTGAAAATGCAAAAGACACTTCTTGAGTCCTCCTGAAATGTTACAAGTGTCCGCAACAGGACACAACATTAGCACCTGCGGTCTCTGACACCGTGTCTAATGCTCAGCAAGATGGATTTTCAAATCGTAACTGTCGCCGATTGGTCCCGCTCTGCGCTAAGCAACAAAATGGCGGGCAGTCACGAGATAACCTAAGAACGGAAAGCCGAAACTCTAGACTTGGCCATAGAATGCCACACCCTTTTCGGCAAGCGTCTTACATTCTTAGCGAGGGTTCTGAAACACTGTGTCGTATGACGTAGCAGTGTACTAGCCAGGGTGTAAAATAGCCAGGTGGCTAAACGAGAGCCGACTGGGCGACCTGATTGTGGCCCAGCTTCAGGAAGGTTCGCGGTACTCCACATAGGCGGCGCTCACAAAAAAAAAAGAAACCAGAAACAAAATATTTTTTTTTTTGCAGGCAACGCGATCCACTGGCAATCTATTTCATAAACTGTGCGTGCACCATATAAGCTTAATCGAGTAGACTAATAGTATATTTAATATATAGCTTCTGTTTTGCCCGCAGCGCGACAAAATGAAGGCGAGCTGAGAACTCAGCTGAGGAGCTGAGGCGTGTCTTGATTCTGTCGACGGCGTTGATTCCACTACGCCTCCGGATATGCGGAGGTATCTAGATTATACATTTCCACTGTTTACGTGCAAGGAAGATAAGTTTGAGACCTAAGTTATTTGAAGCCAATGGTACGCCTTCGAGCTGCACTCGATGTAACACTCTTCTCAGCACGACCAAGTCATCCTAATTCAACATCGCCCGCGTTAAACATCACCGCTTTTTTTCTTTTTTTGTCGGGGTGGAGGGGGGGGGGGGGCGTAACTTGACCGAGAGTACGGAACACAACAGTAGCGGTCCATACCTCAAGAATCTTGGCCGTCCCCAGGCGCTAAAACAAGGCGAGAAAGGCCACTTTCGTCTGCTACCGCCCGATTAGTTTGCTCCAAGCGCTTTCGGGAGCGAAACAAAACAAAAAGCAAAGAGCACGCCAGACGTTTCCCAGACGACTTCACAATGCCAGCCGCTCAAGCGGCTTCGAAAATACGTTAAAGTTAAGAAAAATGTCGGTAAATAATTATGTGATAACTCTCTCTTGCCAGGATTTAGTAAATGCTACTTTAAATTAAAGAAAATCGCTAATACGGTGCGTTCTCTCGGAGTTCTACACAAACCGGAGTCCATCGCCTTCTGTCTGCCGCCGCGTCAACTATCGTAAGGCGGAGGTGCCTGCCCAGCGGAAGCCTCCAGGACACAATCCGGCCGCACAACTGCGGCAGGGTTCAGCGGTCGTTTCCCACCTGCTTACCTTACACCTTGGTAGCAGCAGAAGCTACCACATCATGATTGATGAAATACACGGATCGGTAAATCGGTTTATGTCTCGTTAACATGGACACCTACGTTGTCCACAAAACAACGTCCGTTATGTGAGCTGTACATAATACTGAAGACATACGTTCTTGTGTTTGCCCGTTTTTCCTTGAAAATGTTTATGATGCAGAGTATCCGTAGCAACGAGGCCAGTATTGTCGACACATCACCCTACTTCGTTTGGCGAACTCGTTCTCAGCTTTATAGCTAACCTCTTATGCGCTCATAAGTCAGCAGTCATTTTCTTTTCCTTGAGCTATTCTGCGGCTTTCCCCTGAAAGTCATAGCAGGAATGAAGTGCAACGATAAAAACACAAAACAAAGAGACATGGGTACATTAAAAACCGTAAAAAAAGCTATGTCGCTGAGCGCAGCAGATGTTTCAACCGAAAAAAGCGTTCCTCTAATATGTTCAAGTAAACTGCGCTTCAAATGGGTTTTTTAAACGCTGTTTTTAAACTTGCGTTGATTTATCGATCTGGTGCGATTAATTTTAGTCAATTTGGTGGATGAAAAGAGTGTATATATTTTCAACGTTGATATCGAATTTGTCCCGGTAAAAGGAATACAAAGATGTTTGTCCATATATTTTTGCCCTAGCTCCTAATGTTTAAAAAAAGCAGGTTTAAGCAAGTTCGAAAAAAGATACGCGGTTTGTGAACTCTTTGAAGATGAATTTAACGACCTTCTTTTGAAAGCCTTGCCGTTTGCTCACTTCCACAGTCTTGGGGAGATAGCATATTCCCGTTCATTTTATTGCCGCCTATAAGAACGAGCTTCTAACACTTGGCTAAAACACAAACTAAGTGTTTCTCAGCCCCTCAGACATTTCTACGAGAGTCGTTTATAGCTTTGAAGTCGGCATACTTTATTGCCAGACGTCTCTATCGACTCCTTCTTACTAAGGTCGGTCTTCGAATTGTGTGTTTCGAGTCCTATGCTGACCATACCAAAAATGACATCACAGAAGCCGGAGTGCCCTGCTGTCGGATTCCGCGATCCTGGCGGTTGGTCGTAGAAATGCTAAAGGGAAGCTGCGAGTAGCACAACCGGACGCGGGTGTCGCTGTAGTCACGGCGTCCCAACGTCTGGCTGCCGAAGCTTCCGTGGACTGCCAGACTGGAGAGCGAGCTGCAGCAGAACAGGCGTCTGCCACATACACCACAGCTGTTGGGACGCCGCCAGGATCGCGACCGGCGACAGCATGACACTCCTATGACGTCATCAATCGGAAATGGAGGGACCATTCTTGGGACGCGGTAAACACACCAGTCGGAGACTCGTTCGAGGCACCATAATACTTCCCACCAAGGAGGTCATCTGAGTGGAACCACGTTAGAGTACCTCTGGTCAAGATGCCATCGGTTGATTTCCTAAAAAGGCGGTAACGCTGGTCACTACCAGCTGAAAGATGGCAGCGGGGTGAGGACCGGGCATCTTGGGATCGCTCCCCACCAATGGGATTGTGGCCGATAAGGAGAGCGAATCACGAGTGGCACGAATATACTGAGCCCCGCCCTCACCTATACTAACTTCACGCCCAACAGATAATATTCTAACGAAATTGCTTATTTCGTATTTTAGTGGGTGAATTATTTTTGCGCCTGGAAGTCATACGCCTACCCTCGTTGCACAGGCTGTTCTGGACGAATCTTCGGGCGTAAAAAATAAATCGTATACAGAAAGCAATCCACAAATTGCATCTAAAGTTTTCGCGAAGATACACTCTAAAAAAGCCCGCTCGTCTACTTTCCCGCACAACACTCGGAGAGCCAATCACCGCAACTTACGCAGGCAGCTCAGCGAATGACGATGCCGAAACATATGCTTAGACGAAAAAACGCAGTCTGAGTTGTGACATTGAGCAATGCAAAACGTCACGCTTGCATTGCTTAATGTCTCAACTCAGACTGCGTTTTTTTGGTCTAAACATATGTTTCGGCATCGTCATTCGCTGAGCTGCCTGCGTAAGTTGCGGTGATGGGCTCTCCGAGTGGTGTGCGAGAAAGTTGACGCACGTTTTTTTTATTTTTTTGTGAGTGAATATCTAGGTGGGGCATGTATCATACCGTTATATTATGAGTGCAGTTCTCAGGGGAAAAGGAAAAACGAAAAACGTAAGCCTGAAAGAAACCTGTTCTTTCCGTTTGCGCAGTGAGGAAAAAGCACAAAACCGTCCGGTTGGCGCTGCTACTCGCGCTCGGATCTGTTGAATCTGCTCTCGTGTATTCATCGCAAAGAAGCTTTCAATGTTTTCTTTATGTCGCGCTATCTGCGGAAGCAGCGTGAACCAGAACAGTTTGGGCGTTTTTCTCCCTGAGCATAAGACAAAAGAAAAGTTTTACGCTTAATATTTTTTTTTTCGCTGAAACCTACGCTCGCAACTGTTGTGTTTGATAAATGCGCTACTCAAAGACACATTTGTGAAATGTTTCGCCGCACTCAGTTTATCGTCTTATTTACACGAATTATTTGATGCCCGAATGCCCTGGAGAACATCCTGCGATTCCCCGCGATCCTCGAGTGTATTAACGAAAATAAATAAATACGTAAAAACCCGGCGATATGCGTACCCTCGTGAAATTGTCACGCTGATCCGAAAGGGTGAACAATGTTTAATCGTCAGGAGGCGTATTACATGCAAGCCCAGGTATTAATGTTAGCAGAAAAACAAAATGAGAAAAATATCTTCATGATCCGAGATGCTTAAAGACCAGTTCACAACATCTTTATATTCGCACGCCCTTCAGACTGCTTGGTCTAACGTTAGGCGAATGTTCGGTACCAAGTCTACTCCAATTCGAGGCGGAAAAGCGGCCCGGCGCTGCTTGGCGCCGACCATCGCCGATAATCGAGGTGCACGCAGAGAGCGGAGAGACGGGCAAGTCGGAAGTCATCGCATCCTCGGAAGCGGAAACGCCTGTACCGGAAGCGAGCATTCCGCCACTATGACCGGTAGAGACTATGGAGGGTCCCGTGGGATCAGGGTCCGCCACGCCACAAAAAATGATTGTTTAAATATATTTAACGGGCGTGAATGGGTTCGAACACTTTCGGCTGATGTAAGCGTTCCGAACGGTGGCTTTTGGGTGTTACATATTTAAAGCTGTCGATTTTTAGAAGATGATTATAAATCTGAAAAAAAAAAAATAATTTAAGGCGTTGGCATATTCTTTTTTTTCAAGGGCTGCATGTCTGGCTGCATGTCTGGCTGCTTTTTTAGCTCCGTCACTGACGTCGTAGTCCTGAAGTCAGAAAATATTGTACGCACCGCAAATGACTGAACCTTTTCAAGCTCATTAGAAAGCGTGGCCTGCCAGGCATCCCACACCTCAGAAGCATACTCCAGTGTTGGTCTTACAAGAGCTTTGTAGGCAACAAGCTTAACCGAGGGAGGTGTCTTATACAGCTTCCTTCGTAAATACCACAGTTTTTTAGTTGCCTTTTTTGTTACATAATCCACATGTTTGTTCCATTTCAGATCGCCAGTGATAATCACACCCAAGTATTTATAGCTGTCAACTTTAGTAAGCCTGACAGAGTCAAGCTCGTAGTCAAAGTAAAATATATTTTTCTTATTCGTCAAGTGCATGTATTGCGTTTTCTGGGTGTTTAATATCATATTCTTTTCACTACACCATGACGAGATGCGATATAAAATATCATTTACTTCTATCTGATCGTTAACTGACGAAATGGGAGCATATATAATACAATCATCGGCAAACATTCTCAAGGCTGAACTCCATGGGACGAATATGCTGCGAATAACCGACGAATTTTGCCCGGCGGCTTTTGCACGGCGCGTGGAATCAACACAGTGGCTGCTATGTCGCGCGCAAAGCGAGCGTGCCGTCGGGCGGCGTTCGCCAGTTATTCGTCGCATAATTCGTTCCATGGAGTTCCAGCCAGCCTTTACTTTCACGCGCCCGTTACTGCAGATAGAAAACAAACTGTTGACACATATTAAGAAAAGCAAGGGTCCCAACACCCCTGTGGAACCCCTGAGTTCACTTTCAACAACTCCGAAAAGGTGCCATTTACATCGACGAACTGCCGGTGATTTCTGAGATATGTGCTAATCCATCTTATAATCAATGAAAAAACACCGTAGTCTACTAAAACATTAATTAATTAGTTTAAAATGTGGTACTCGATCAAACGCTTCAGACAGATCTATAAAAATGGCATCCACTTGCAGGCGATTATTAACATAACCAGAAATCTCATGATAGCATCCAAGTAGTTGGGTTGTTGTTGAATACCCTACCCGAAAACTATGCTGACTGGAACTTAGGATGCCTTTGTCCTCCATAAAAGAAACTATTATCGGTAACGGTAACGCGTTCCTTTTATTTTGAGGTAACGTAGGGCGGTGACGCGTTCCCTTTATTTGCAAGTACCGAGTAACGTACTGCGTCACTTTTTTTCGGAAACACCTACAACAATGCCAGTCGGAGACGCGGTCTATAAACACCACAGTTCGACAATGTCCTTACGCAGCAAATGAGACTCCCTTCTTCTTCCTTTTAAAACAATGCCTTTAATAGCGAGTTTCTACAGTGAATATTTGATATAAATGGATTTTTGCAGGTGACACGTCCATGCTTGACATTATTATATTTGATTTTTCTACGGTATATACATCAATTAGCAGGCCTTACGCACCTACACGTCCGTGGCTTGGTTTGTAATGAAACGGGCGGCACCCATGCTGTTATGCACCTACTTCAATTATGCAGAAGGGGGAATGCGCCCTACGAATATATGACACCTTGGCTCTCAACGGAAAATCCAGTTACCCAGGGCCTTATTATGTTTATATTAATATAGTAAGCGATAAACAGTTGAGTTGCAGTAGTGTTACAACACATGTGTCTTGGGAGCCACGTTTGCGGGAAGTGGATCATTAGATCATAAATTTGCAGGAATTGCATGGTTTGAAATGCGATAAAGAAGAGTTTACGAACACAAACAAAAATATTCCTTAAAGGTCCACAGTTGTTCCTAAGCTGTTTAATAGAGAAATGTTTTCGCAGTACAAGAGGGTGCAAAGAGTTTGTGTATTTCAACAACAATCAACGCAGTAATTAAGATATTTTTTTGATAGAGGCAGTGCGAACGCATGAAGAACGTGTGCCTCCGATCCCATGATTCTCCTCGCCGTCCAATTGGTTGTGGCCGAGAACAAGCCGCAGTTTGTTGACGCAGTGATCATGCCGGATTCCCTAGAAACATTCGTCGTGACGCGCTGAAATCCATTTAGTCGATGAAGTAAACAAATAGAGGATCAGGATTAAGTAAAGAAAAATATTTACAAAAAGATACAAGATATTTTACTCTTGCTT
This sequence comes from Ixodes ricinus, assembly GCA_037355805.1. NCBI lineage: Eukaryota > Metazoa > Arthropoda > Arachnida > Ixodida > Ixodidae > Ixodes > Ixodes ricinus. The sequence continues at coordinate 42,540 of JAZHYW010004261.1, forward strand.
CCGAAATTTTACAGCGGAAATATTTTTTTTCGTTTTGCTCGCCTTTACGTTTTATTATTTTTTCACGTGCGTGTCCCACTACAAAGTATTCGAGGCTTTTAGTTACCATTGTGGATCGCACAAAAAAAAAAATAAACAAGGACAGAAAGTGGCTGTTTCGGCTTGACGAGGTCTTGATGCCCTGAGATATTGGCGGGAAAGCAACATCGTGACAATAAAATACCCTAAAATAAAAACACAAACACGAGTACAGCTAAACAAAGCACAACATACTGATACCATAGCACTCACTGATAGACGACCCTACACCAGTATTATATCGCGGTGCATTTTATAAAACATCGCCTCAACACGACAGCCAACATCGTTATGCAGCTGTCAAATGAAGAGATTGAACCATATTTGAAGTGGTTAAAAAATACAAACGAGTATCCGTCTGATAAAAGTGGAAGGCCGCTGGTTCCTCCTATTTAACTGAACCGCCTCAGTTTGAGAGAAAAGCGCAACCGTATATCTTTTACGCGAACATCATGTCCCGAAGTCGTTTAAGAGGTCATAGCCAGAAAAATAATGCAGAATAAAGAAAATGTTAACCGAGTTACCGCACTTAACCTTCCGAGGCTTCATTTTACGCATAGTAGTAAATCACAAACGCAACAATAAAAAAAAACAGTTTTCATGTTTTTTGTAAGGGAAATACTCTTTAGAACCTTGCCCCCCAAAATGGGCAAACGTGTGCTCGCTTGGAGCTTTACCATATACAACTTATGGAAAGAAAACGTAAATATAGCAGGAAATAGGTTTTTGCGCGCTCTTATTCGTGACAATACTAAGAAATACAGTTTCCAGGAGTGTGTATATTTCTTCGATATCGACATATGGCTGTTTTTTTGTTTTCAACGTTAGACGAGCATTTAATAAATTGCCTTATGAGCGGAAGTAGCTACTACCACATAAATTCTAAGGAAGAGGCGATTGAAGCGTGCTTCTTGTAACTCTTGGGGCCTAAACGTACATCCCTCGACCTATCAGTTATAAACTAGGACGTCAATCTCAAACGCGAAAGTTATAATAAAAAAACACGTAAAAATACTAGATCAGCAATAAATGACGGCTATATATCGCCACTCCAAAAGTATACATGCCACTAAAGTTTTATTTTATATTTATTTTATATCTCGCAATAGACAGGGCGGTTTAGAAGCAACAAACATTAATCGCGATGGCTAAAAAAATCGTGTGGAGAACACGTGCTGTGCCCTTTACGAATTAGAGCGTGCTGGTAACGTCACAAGCATAAAAGAAAAGTAACAGAAACGTCGACCAGAGAAAAGTACCTTATTTTACGTGTTTTTGTTTCTTTTAAAAATCTTAGCAACACAATTCACTTCAAAAACTTGTAATACCCTAGTTACACGCTGGCACACTTAAAGGGATTGTTCCGTCAAATTTTCTGTTTGAGAAAACAATTGAATATCATTGTTCTTGCCTCAAAACGCATCGTTCATGCAATATCTGAGTGCAATGTCTCTGCATGAGTAATTAAATTTTAAACTGCTCCAATCGCATCCTAGCATAAACGGTGTTTTTGTTGCCAACATTGAAGCTCTGACGTCACATAACGCAAAGCGAGAATTTCTGTCTCGTGATGAAGAAAACAGCGCACAAACCAACTCGCCAAACTTCCAACATTTCAGCAATTTCTGTCTCGTTTGCCTGCGAGTGAATGCCGCCGCGTGCTTCATTTTTGTTTTTGTGCCCGACTTGTTTTGTGCATGGGTAAGATGTTTGTTGCGCGGTTGAGTGCCACAACCACGGGGCAGCACCTGCAGGCCAAGACGGGACGTTTCACACTTTTCAGCGATACGTGCAGCGCCGAGCAAAATGGGTCGTCACCATGCGTAGGGAGCACTGGGTCCCCGTCAAGATCGAGATCCCGCTTATGCAGCGATCATTTCGCAAAAAAAAAGAAAAGGCTACGGGTTGATATCTAAGCGAACAGAGGGCTCATAAGCTGAGGTGTGATGCTGGGCCAACGATATTCAACTACGTCCTCCCACTCCTCGCCCAATTCAGATCGATCGGTTTGCTTATTCAGCGAAACCGAAACCAACAGCTAGGTCATCTTGAAACAATGGCAAAAGTTATTTAGAATTCGTGGCATCCCGATTCCGTTTGACCCGCGTGCGAAAATGGAGCGTGGCTACGATTCCCCGAGCTCGTCCGAGTTAACTGACGATGTAGAAATGTTATTGGGCATTGTGAACGATTCGCCGTCTGCCTCCGACCCGCGGGCATCGCCTCCGAGGGAACGACCCGCAGTCGCATCAGCGATACAGTGGATCCGCCACTGATGTGGACCCAGATGCCGCTTCAAAAGCAAAATCTGCATCCTTCTCTTTGCAAGCGCTCCCTGTCCGATCGGTGGCCGTTGCAGTTTTGTATGCGCGAGACAGCACGAGTTTGCTCGAAGCTAACGGCTGCTTACGAGTAATATCTGGCTAAAAGGGGCCACATTTCTGCACACGCTTGGGAACTGCATTACACGAAACGTATTTCAGTAAGGTACAGCCTGGGAGATTATAGAATTCGAAACAAAATACAAACGTCCATCGACCGACGCTCGTTATCACGACCGTCCGACGATTCTTTGCCTTATGTTACGTCAGGAAGCAGCTACTTTTGTCAGCAATTGACACCGGTGAAATTCAGAGTGCAGTTTTGTACACACGCTCGTGAAAAGTTTAATTATTATTAGACATCATACATCAAAATGAAAACTGACGTTTCTCTATATCTAGACTCCCTCGACGGAACGAGTGCAAAAGCTTAAGTACTTCCGGTTGCGACCGGACTATCCCTTGAACTGTAGTTAGGCTTTACCACAATTCCGACACTACTCTCGAACAACTTTCTGCGGCCATGCTGTCAAAGCTTATGGCGCACGTGCGTTCGCACATCTTGAACGCCCACCAAAGATGTGCACGCGTACTTTTCTCTTCTGAAAAAGATGTCCGAGAGTATGATGCGGTAACTGAAATGAACTTCACTGCGGTTGAGGGGGCCCGTGTAGCGAGGGTATTAGAGCGTTTCCCGGGCACTCTACACTCATGAATATTGCAGATTTCAGGACTTCAAGAATCGTGTAATTTTTCTCGTTGGCGACTGCCTGGTTTCGGTTCTTGAATTGCCGACGTGATGCGAATATAATTATGTCATAAAAATAAACCAAGCATTCTGCTCAAGATTCGCCAACTAGCACGTGTGTGCATGCGGCAAAAGGATGCGTCATGATGCCGCGACGAACGCAGATATGGTGATCGTATTCAATACGTGGGTCGCATTGTGCTCACCATGTCTCGAATGCACTTGACTCGGGCGCGGGTTTTTAATTATGTTCCTTCATCAGCCACCAAAACAGACCGCCATTAGAATGGTACGAACACAACGCACTATGATGGCAAGGGTCACTCAAGTGGCCAGACTCAATTCCAGAAGAACGGAAAGCATCTACGACGGCCCCAAAACATGTAGATATTTATAAAATTGTTCAATCGCGAAAACATAGCGGACGATGCATCCAATGTCCCAGCGCACACAGTAATCTTCGGGAAAAGCTTTTTACAGCGGTAGGTGTTAGTTCCCTTTTAGGGCGAAATCCAGCGGCGTCCGTACGGAAAAACTTTCGTGATCGTGGAGGGACAGTACATGATAGCGCCGCCGCGCTCCCATGCACCGCTGTCGCCCCTAACGCACCTCAGCCGCTTCGGGGTTTCGGAAGGATGTCCGGCGTGGGTGGCGCTCGCTCATTTCTTTCAGCCCAAGACATGTACGGACCACGCAAGATTTGCTCCCCGTCCGAAGGGCGGGAATGCCAAGCACGCCGCGCTGAATAGAGGAGACGGCACAAGCGCAGAAAAGGACGCAGGACCCTGAATATAGCGCACGATCGAGAGGCAGCGCGTAAGCGCCTTTCACACATAAAATTTGTAATTATGTCGTGTGTATGTATTAGACAACTGGAAGTCAGTCAGCTCCAGTGAGCGTCTGGCGTCTCAGCTGTAGATGAGAATTTCAACCAGTGCGGTACCCGCTGACAGCTTAGGGTCTCTTATGTGCTTCGCGCAGTAGTGATACAGGACCGCACGTCGGTACGACGATGCTTATCCAGATCGAAACGGGCAGGGGTCCGGATTAAACCCAGGACTCCTGAGCTCTGCAGCACGAGTTCTCGCTCTACGCGCCTGAGTTGTAGTGCGTTAACGCACTCGGCCACCGATCTCCCTCACACATCTCCTAAGCCATACATCCCTACAACTGTTCTACGAAAAGAAACGCTACTGACGCAAACAATCTAAAACGCGTCGTCTCAAAGAAAGTTTCTTAATGCATGTAATTCAACAACGCAGCAGATGGTTCTGTCAATCGGAACATATTTGGCATGTTCTTTTTTTCTTTTTTTTGTTCTCATCGTGTGCTGGGATTTTCTTTTTTATAAGTCCCTGTTTCCTCGTCATTTTCAGAGAAGTGGAGGTGTGCAGATCAATTAGAACATCCTGTGCCAATGCTTAGACGAGGTAACCCAAAGGAACCGGAAGGAAACTCTAAAAATGAAAAACGTTTGCAATTTTCTGTAATGCCGAATTGAGAGCGCAGCTCTGAGGAGGAGAGAGGGAGGGTACGGAGGAAAGGTGTATGCCACCTCTCTCCTCCGTACCCCCTTCCTCCTCTCCTGCTCCCCTCCCATTTAGAAAAAGAATTAGCGCTAAATTTTCCGCTAAACTTAGCGAAAATTTCTCCGCTAAATTTAGCGGGAGAAACTTCCCCACCTCAATTTAGGGGGAAAAAGGTTAACGCTAAACTTAACGGAAAAATTTGCCCGGGTTGAATGCAGTCACGTGTGACGTCACGAGGGTAAGATTTTCCCTCTAAATTTAGCGGAGTAATTTCTCGCCAAGTTAAGCGGGAGCTTTTTACCCTCGTGATGTCATTATGCGAAATGTCCTATAATTAGGGTTCGGAATTTTCGGTTTAAACCGATAAAAACCGATAAAGTATGCCGAATCCATTTTCGAAAATTCGGTTTTCATCGAAAAGGTCAGTTTGTAGTTCGGCGTTTTCGGTTGAAACTGATAAAAACCGATAAAAGTACGTCGAATCCATATTATAAAAATTCGGTCACGGTTAACCGAAAAACGCTACTTTGACCTTCCAGTCGTACCGCAGAGCCGTGGCGAAACAGTGGAACGACAGTGTCTATCAAGAAACGTGTCCGAATGTATGGGATACACGGATGCCATCACGACGTTATGGTTTAATGTGCGCATCATCGATCGGAACGTGAAGTCCAAATGCCCCA
>JAZHYW010004262.1:0-40435 GCA_037355805.1 Ixodes ricinus
TTGCTTGGACCGCTAGGGTTACATTCTGGCGGAGTTTGAGCGTTCTGCGATGCGTAGTCTTTTAATCCGGGCCGAAAAGTAGGGTTTACTTTTCTCCATCGGACCCTGTACATCAATCCTTCACAGATGAGGCATTTATTATCGACAGAATCCGACTAGGTGTTCCCACAACCTATTACCTCATCGACATGGTGAGAAAAGAACTCATTCACAGTTCCTTCTACGAAGCTGAGTTGCAACGTGTTTCCAACCCTGAAAACAAGGCCTGGATTATCGAGAAGATTTTTAAGAAAACGAAGTGCGTTTAATCTGCTGTAACTTGTGAAATGGAGAGGCTACGGTTCTTCTCAAAACAATTGAGATGAAGCATGTGATCTAAAAAAAATAAAAAATATATGTATACGAGCATTCTCTTCAGACTGCAATGAGTCTTTTCAATCGACTATGCAGATTTGTCTGAGATTTAAACACACCTAGCGTGTTTTATTACTCTCTATTCAAAAAGTTCAAGAGGCGCAATGTTGCCTCGTGATCTAAATTTATCCTAAACGTCGAGGGTTTTCCGCCAACGATTTGTCTAATTTGATACACATTAAATGGAAATTGACAAAGATTAAACTACTCACTTATATTAAAAGTGTCTTCGCACTGTAGTTCATGTTTCCGCAACACATGAACGTCTGCCTCTTTAAGGCATTGTTTTAGGTGGCGAGTCTGCTTTTCATCCAAGTTTATGCCGACTTTTTTGGGATAGTACACTTTCATTCATGTACGCATTGCCAAGACAGAGCCTGTACATCCATGAACTTTGATGTCTTCTGTCAAGCTTGTCTCGAGCGTGCAGTGGCCGTACGGTTTCGGTTGAGTCGTGGCAAGTCCAAAGACAATCATATAGATGATTTGCAGGGAAAGCACAATGGTGACTTTTTGATTCATGATGATCGATCTTGTTACTTCTATAACTAAGGTGCGGAGCCTTTACGGAGAAGATATATCTAGAGAAATGACTTAGGCTGATTGGTGTGAGGGCGCCGCACAAAGAACGCGATTAGTCGCGCTCAATCTATTGAAAATATTAGCAACTGCACTCGACATTGAACCATTCAATGGCATGCCCCCTCACTTTACCACGACTGGGGCGACATCTTGTGGGAACACCATCAGCTGCACTGGACATGGCGCCATGCAGCGGCATGTCCCCACAATTTACCACGTGTCAACGCACTTCCCACGATTGTTGTCGATGTCTAAACAGAACATTTTAGCTTACAGTTTTGGCGTAATGAATAGCGCGTCAGGGTACTGAACGAAAAGTCGCTGGTTAGGTTCTTGAAAGCCTTTTTTCGAGGAATTAAGTTCGCACTTGTCTCGTGACATGACGTCACCGCCGTTTGTGACTAGCAATTGGCAATGATCAACCGATGATCGACTATCCTAGATAGGATGGATGTCAGATATCGAATACTTTTAAGATATCAAGGTACAGTTTTTCTACTACAGTTGTGTCAAAGTTTTCTTTGTAGAGTACACCTTGTCGAGTGGTGAAGGTCGGCAGGACTCGAGAAAAAACACGGGGCACGGTACTCCCGCGCCCTTGCAGGTGCTCAATTAATGCACGCAGCTCAGGATCGCCTCGTTGACGTCGTGCAAGGTCGTCGGTGATCCGGTTGCTTGTTTGAGGTGCGAGTTTTCTCGTTGCCGAACCTTCTACGTTGCTTGTTTCAAAAGCCAACGCGTGCACAAAAGGGGCTCTGCGTGACTATTCCGTAGTCAGTATCGCCCCAGCGTTCGACTCTGCTGTCACTCCGATTTCAATGCCCGCGACGCTCTGCTTTTTTCTGTTACCTTTTTATTTTTGGGCACAAGTTGGCCAAAATAAACGTTTAGTTTCTTCAGTTATCATAGCCTCATCAATTGTCATTCGTGACATATTTGTGGAGGTGCAGGTTACCGCATGTCTGTGCAGCATACCCCTGCAATGGCCCGCAATGCAAGACCGATTCGAAGCCCGGTGAGAAGAACCACTCTACGCGGAACCTGAAGCTCAGACTAGGCGCCGTACCAAGGGAGAGGATCCTGAAACGGTTTGCTGCTGGACAAGCCCAAGCCGAAGAAGATGACGATGGCCAACCAGCTGCGGACCTCGGCCGATTCTGCCGTTGTGTGCCTGTTCGTCGCACCCCGGCCTCCGACGCCGCTTTCTACGTAGAGGCCCACGAGCACATCGGGTACTGGCTGCAGCACTACGAACGTGTGGCCCGCCATAACGTGTGGACAGCTGAGCAGTGCTTGGAGAACATCTACATCCCGCTGGAAGGGACTCGCGGTACTCGCTAGAGAACCACGAGGCTTCTTTAACATCGGGGGAGCGGTGCAATCAAGAACTAAAAAAGACCTTCACCAGCCAACACCGACGCGAGAAAGCCGAAGACATCTTTCGAACAAGGACCCAAGGCCCAAATTAAAGCATTACCAAGCTTCGTCGAAGATGTTCTTCGCCTGAGGTCCCGCGCCGATCCTCAGGTACAAAGCAGAAAAAGCTGCGACACCTGATGAGGGGCGTGAACAGCGCAATATTCGGCGGTCTCATCCGCATTCCACCGAGAACAGTCGATAATTTCGTCACGAAACTGACAAATATGAAATGGGTGCTAGTAGAACGCGCCAGCCACTACCATTGATACCCTGGCGTAACTACTCTCACGACACCCGGATCCGACCTTGGCACCGCCGTCCCCGGCATCCGTGATATCCTTCGTGAAATCGTCCAGGAGGAGCTAAGAAGCTGCTGACCGCTGCCGCAAGCCCGGCCTCGCTCTTCATGGCCGAGGTCGTGCGGGAGGAAGTCCAGAAAGCCGTCCAACCAGAGGCTTCCATCACCGTGGAAGCCCACAAGCAACCGGCGCTAACCTACGCCGTAATGGTCCGACGAGTGCCACGAGCGCTTTGTCCGTATATGACGCCTCCCCGACGTGAACCTCCATCGAAGCAGTATTCCCAACGCCAGAAAGATCGGGCGCACGTCCGCCCGGAACAAGTTGCGCCATTGAAGACCGACGTGTGGAGGAGGGCCGATCGACGCCCGATGTGCTACCACTGCGCGGAAGCCGACCACATCTTCCGCCGTTGCCCCAACAGGCAAAGAGGGCTGCGCAGTTTCCACCCGAGCGTACCACGCCCACGCTGCAGGGTCGACCACAGAAGATTAAAAAATATCTTCGACGAGCTTAGTTTCCTCCCCTTGCGCCTCGCCGCGGGTTCCGGTCGCCGTCGCTAGGACCACCAGCCTCGCGAATGCACCGACCTTTGCTGTGAGAGCCTGTCACCCATTTCTCGTCGGAAAAAACTAAGTGCACCAACGCCTGGAGGTGGCGTTGCCGAAGACGACCGTAGTAAACAGCCTCCAAGAACGACGGAGCGCTTCCACCCTCCCGACGCTACGCACAACAACGACGCCCCTGCATTGGTGTCCAACAATCTAAATGTTATTATCGACGGCGACGACGCATCGGCACTCGTCGACACCGAAGCACACTACTTAGTCTTAAGTGGGAGGCTCTCGCCGCCTTCGAAAGGTGACACGACGTTTGAGGGGCCGCAAGGCCAGCTGCTGGAGGACACCTCATTACGCCTGTCGTTAGGCGCACTGCTCAAGTTGAAATCCACGGTGAGACGTGTCCTGTCAAGTTCGTCGTTCTGCAAGACTGTGCGAGGCACGTTATCCTCGGAATGGACTTTCTCTGCGAGTATGAAGTGAAGACTCTTGTCCAAATAGTTTCAGATGATTTATTCCATCCCGTCGTGTCGAGATACAACCTTCCGTCACCACGCCCGGATCCAACCTAACAGAAAACCCTTTTTCCGCTTCTTTATCAGCCTGTTCCATCCGCTATCAACATCACCCTCGTGACCGCTTGAGCTCGCTTCTGATAACCACTGATAGCACACCTACCAGTCATGCACGCCTAAGCGTGGCATGACATGTCTATCCTTCATCTGAAACCCTTTTTTTTACACATTATTAGGATAACAGAGGCCTACATACACAGCATGTACACAAATTACAATACATAGTAGAAGGCACCCGAATGACGAGGAAAATAAACAATAGTTACAAAAACACAGTCACTTTACACTCTTTTTTTCCAACAAATACAATACATATAGTAGAAGAGACCCGAATAACGGGTAAAATAAACGATAGTTACAAAAACCGCGTCACTTTGCACTCTTTTTTTTTCCAGCAAGGCGCATCGAGTGACGATAGAGGTGTGGACTGGTTAACCCGACTGTTTCGTCTCGCTACACCCCCAAAATGCTCAGGCCCGACCCAGTCGAGATAGGGCGTCTGCCGGCACATTTTTGGTCCCCTTCACATGTTCTATCTGTAAACTATACTTTTGCAGGGACAATGCCCAGCGTGTTAATCGTGCGCTGTTTGGCGACGATGTTCCTACGTACCGCAATGGATTGTGATCAGAGCGAACCAAAATTTCCGATCCGAACAACCAAGTTTCCAACTGTTCTAGTGCCCATACAATTGCAAATGCTTCTCTCTCGATTGTTGACCACCTACTCTGTGTACCACTCAACTTTCGGCTCAAGAACGCAACCGGCAGTTCTTTCCCGCCGTCGCTCTTCTGCGATAAGCACGCGGCGACCGCTTTCTCCGACGCGTCTGTCGACAAAATAAACCTCCGCGTCAACGATGGGGCTGCAAGTTTCGGCAGTTCCATCAATTTCCTCTTCGCCGTTTCAAAGGCGTCTTGTTCTTTTTCACCCCATGGGAGTGCATTCGGTACTTCCTTTCTCGTCAACACTGTCAGTGGAAGCACTATTTCTGAATACCCTTCAATATAGTCTCGATAATAGTTAATCAATCCTAAGAGACTCCTCAACTGTTTTTTGTTCTCTGGCAGTCTTAAGTTCTGAATCGCGGCAACCCTTTCTGGGTCTGGTGCGTGAAATCCAGAGCCTATTTCATGGCCTAGGTACTTTACTCTGCCTTGTCCGAACCGACATTTCTCCAGGTTGATTGTAAGCCCGGCAGCTTCTAATGTGGCTAGCACCTTGCCAAGCTGTTCCACGTGTTCTTGCCAACTGCTAGAAAAAACTGCGATGTCATCAATGTATGCGCAGGCATACATTGCATGAGGTCTTAACACCTCGTTCATTGTTCTTTGGAACGTCGCTGCTGAATTTTTAAGCCCATATGGCATTACAGTCCACGCGTACTGGCCTTGATCAGTTACGAACGCGGTACAGTGCTGAGACTTTTTTCCATTTTGATTTGCCAGTACCCTCTGGTTAGGTCCAAGACCGAGATGAATTGGGCTTTTGCTACGCGCCACAACAGTTCTTTTACGTTTTGCATTGGAAAGACGTCCGTTTCAGTTACCGAGTTTAATTGCCTATAATCTATACACAACCTAACTTTCCCGTCCTTCTTGGCGACACATACAACCGGATGTGCAAAACTGGACTCTGTTGGATAGATCAGTCCCCAACCTATCAATTGTTGTATCTGACGATCCACTTCTTCTCGAAGTTTCATGGGGACCCGGTAGGGATAGATCCTTTTCATTGTAGCATTTTCGATCAGCGTTATTTTGTGCCGTCCCACCGCGCTCCTTCCTGGCGTATTTGAAAATGCCGCTTTCCGTTCTTTTACCAAGTTGAGTACCTGTTGCCTCTGTCCCTCACCCAAGTTCGTTAGCTGGATACCTGTCTGACATACCGTGCTACTTTGATTTTCTTTTTCGTCACATGGGGTCTCCTCCACGCTCCCAAAGTCCCGATCTTCAAAAATCACCCCCACAGCGTTTGTTCTTGCATAGTAGGGACGCAACTTATTTGCATGTACCCACTTCCTCTGTCCTCCCTTTAGCTCAACAACGTAGCTGTTGTCCCTCTTCCGTTCAACAATCGTTATCGGACCCACCCACCTGGCCTCCATTTTGCTTGTAGCTTCTGTGTTTAACATTAGCACCACTTCTCCTTTTTGAAATGACTTTGGCACTGCCCTTAGGTTGTACTGTGTGGCATATGCCCGTTGCTGTCCCTGTGCCCGTTCGTCCGCTATTTTTGCTAGACTCATCATTTGCCTCCTCAGGTCCAGGAGATATTTTTCTGCGCCTTGATTTAACGTCACTGGGGGGGGGGGGTTCATTCTCCCGTCCAGGATTTTCTAAGAATAGCCAGAGGACCATTAGGGACACGACCATACATTAACTCGAATGGCGACACACCTGTCGTTTCGCTTGGTACTTCTCGGTATGCCCACAGCAGGCAGGGTACATACCTGTCCCATCCTCTCCCATGTTCAGCAATTACCTGTCTCAACATTCCCTTGAACGTTTGGTTCCATCGTTCTACCAAACCATTACTCTCTGGATGACCCGGTGTAGAAAACCTTGGAGAAACCCCAAGCCGAGCCATCAGTTCTCGTGTCAATCCGGCTGTAAAGTTGCTACCTTGATCAGAAGAAATAACCTCTGGGGTACCCATTCGAGAAAAAACTTCCAGTAAGGCATCGCAGGTTGCTTTAGCTGTGAGAGATCGCATGCATATGACTTCCGGCCACCGGGTACACACATCAACAATACAGACAGCGTATTTGTAGCCTTTAGATGAGGGTGGATCTATGGGCCCCACGCAGTCCATTACTACCGTCTGGAAAGGAACCTGTGGTCTTGTTAGTGGTTGTATCGGTACCCGATCCTTTGTCCTCTCTCTTGCTGTCAGTTGACAGCTTTCACAGGTCCTACAGTACTCCCGTATGTCCTCATCCATTCCCGGCCAATAAAACGAATTCTTTATTCTTTGTTTCGTCTTTTTGAAAGAGAAATGGCCCCCTACCGGCAAGTCATGTGCTACCTGCAACACTTGTCTGTGCCTGTCTTTTGGCAGCACTACTTGCATGACTAACTGTTTATTCATTGACTCTTTGTGGAACAGTAGGCCTTCGATCTCTGTGAAACCGTGACTACGCGCTTTAGCATATTTCTGCAACGTACGCAATGATTCATCTTCTCGTTGTTCTTTTCGAAAGAGTAGACGACTATCCTGCAATGTCTGCTCCACACTGCTATCCGTTTTGCCTGTGCTGTCGTCTGTTTCTGCTGCTCCGCTTTCTTTGTACCCCTCGCTATCAATGCAGAAGGCCCCCGCTCGCGGTGTTTCACCTTCGTCCACGTTAGATATTCCCTCCGTACTGCGTACCAGAGGTGGCTCCAAGAACTTTTCCTCTCCTCGTTCCATGTTTGCACCCAAGTAATCTCCCTCAAGCTCTTCATACCACACTGCTTTAAGGTCCTCATAATCTGTTTGCGTTAACAGTACATTTAAGCCCGACGCAAGCTCATCTGTTAGAGCACAGAGTACCAGTTTCTGTTGCTGATTGCCAACTTTGCTTGTATCTGCCAAGCGGCATGGTATGTGAACCAACTCCGCCTCGATTTCTTGCCCAAAGGCACCTCTTAGTTTTATTTTGCCCTTTGGTTGATCTCGTCTGTCAGGTAACAACGATTTTCGGATAACTGTAATATCCGCTCCAGAATCTAGTCTGACTGGCAGTCTTTCTCCACAAAGCTCTAATTCTATCAATTTGGCTTCTTTTACAATTCCGCTGACATCTCCCTCTACCTTCTCCACCCTTGCCGCAACTTTTTTTCGGACTCTGGGCATGATCTGGCAAGGTGGCCTAGCGATCCGCACACGAAGCACTTTCTGGGCGGGAATGGACCCCGTGCTGCATTCCCTTCCAGTCTCTGTCGCTCGGCCGGTTTACTGAACCTTTTCCCACTGTCTCCCTTTAATTTATTACTTTCATCATAGACTTGTGCCCACTTTGCTATACCAGTAGGCCGTAACCAGTCATCTCCTTCGCGAAGAGTAACAAAAGCCTGAGCATCTTCGCTCAATATCTCTTTCACCCTGTCCGCAATGAACAACTCTTTCAAGTCATCAAAGTTCTCGACCTTTCTGCTACGAACATAATAGTCAAGGTAGCCACGCACTCTTTCCGCCAACTGTGTCCAGGGCTCATTTTCCTTTCTCTTCGCGTTTGTGAACAGCCTTCGGTATTCATTAGGGGACAGTTGCAAAAGTTCAAGCACCTTTGTTTTTACCTCCGGATACCGCAAGAATCCGAGAGTTTCGCCGTCCCTTGCTATGTGCCTAACTCTCTCCGATAAATACGGGAGTAGTACCATTGTTTGTACATTTTTGGGAACCTTAAAGGCCTCCCACACACTCTCGACGGTATCAAACCATCCCGGCACCATTTCCTCTTCGCTCGGTATGCGACTAAGAACGTTCGCAAGCATCTTAGAGAACTGCATAATCTCTGTCGCTAGCTCTTTTGGTTGGTCACTCTGATCTTTTTCCGTTGCCGAGCTATGTTTCAGCCGTGCCATTTCCAACTCTAACTGTATTCGCTCTATTCTTTTTTCCTCAAGCCGTAGTTGCAGCTCGGCATGTTCTTTCATTCTCTCGTCCCCCAATGCCCCACCGACAGCCCCCTTCCCGTCTAGATCGTCGTCACTCATTTTCTGTTCTGCTTTAGCCTTCGCACGAGTTATCATCAGCCACACCCCCAATCACCACTCAATGCCTCTTACCTTCACAGACGCTCTCCAATCGGGCGGCAGGCTGCACCCCAGGCTTTCCGACACTCTGCTACCAGTTGCTCCGGCTGTAGTGGGTTCATCAGGTGTTACCCGCGAGTACTGTTCACTGTCCTAACAGGATGTGACCCCGAGATGTCCCCTCAGCAGCCCTCTTCACTTCACCACTTGCGCGTTGCTCCTCTTCATGTCGTTGTCCCCGCCCCCCTTTCTTTTGATTTTGCAGTTCTTCCTTGTCTCCTGGCTGTCGCCGTTGCTCAGTCAGGCGGTGACGTTTCAGGCGGTGACGTTTCGTAGGCAGCCGCTCTGTTCACTTCCGGTGACGTCTTGACGAAAATCCCCCGCTTCCATTTTTTTCCAGCGTAGATGCTTCGGTTGAAGTCTCCACTTTCACGGAGGCGCTTCGGTGACGTTTCGCCGAAAGATCCCCAGCTTCCACTTTTTGCAGCATGGGCGGTTTGGTTGAAGTTTCACGGGGTTGCTTGCCGAGTTTCCACTTTCTGCGGCGTTGCTCTGGTCACGTTCCTGACTTCCACTTCTGCGGCGTGAACACTTCAGTTGGCGTTTCCGCGGGTGTCCTGATCCGTGGGCCGGTGGTCCGATGTGGGCATTTCGACGTATGCTTGAATGCTGCGTTTCCTCACGATTTTTTTCCGTTTTGTCGACTGCGCCAGTGAAGACTCTTGTCCAAATAGTTTCAGATGATTTATTCCATCCCGTCGTGTCGAGATACAACCTTCCGTCACCACGCCCGGATCCAACCTAACAAAAAACCCTTTTTTCCGCTTCTTTATCAGCCTGTTCCATCCGCTATCAACATCACCCTCGTGACCGCTTGAGCTCGCTTCTGATAACCACTGATAGCACACCTACCAGTCATGCACGCCTAAGCGTGGCATGACACACGTGATGTTTCGATCATGATCATGCAGAAAGATGTAAGAAACGAATGCGCCGCTCAACTCTGTTGTGCTCGGACAGAGTGTGACCGCTCGGAAGGCAGATTCCCAGGCCCTCGCGGCGCTTGGCGTAAGGATTATATCGATCGTTTCGCTAGTCGCACTCTTCCACCGTCATTTTGGATGAGCGTGATTGAAACATCACGTGTACCATATTTTCAGTCACCGAGAGTTACTCCGATGCACTTATCAGGTTTGTTTCTCGCGACCACCGCCAGGGTATTATTTCCTGCTTCTGGTTGGTCACATTCGAATTTCTGAAGACGCCCTGGAACACTGCTCCAGCCCGCTTTCGACGAATGGCGCCTCTAATTTATCTCCCATACTTCCCGACGAATAACCCAACTCTCTAAATATACGGCTCTGGAAATGAATGCCTAAATTGAGTATGACAGGCCGGATACCGAAATTTTAAAAAAATCGAAGGTGGTGTTTTTTTGCACTTGCAGTAATTTTCTGTTGTGAGATTTTTCTCCATGCTTTTCTAAATATATCACGATTACCGTATCACTGAGATATATAATTTCTATAATACATAACAGCCGTATTTAAGTAGAATACTGTCGGAAAAGTATATGATGTCGATTAAATTATTTAATGATATATCAGGTCTCCTAACTTTGCTCTTTTGCCGTTCAAGCACGCATGTTTGGCAATTTCTTAGAAAATAAATATAGTATAAATAAATACTATTACTATACATTACAATCAAGCTGGACCTATAGTTTGTTTTAAAATTATTGGAATTCTCCTAATTTTATCATTTTAGGTATTCCCTTTCAAACGTGCCCCCTTCATCAGGTCGCGTTAATGCGCAGTAGTAATCGGGTTGGTGAGCTGTCGTATTGATGTTGGAAGGTGCCGTGTATGTGTATGCGCTCAATGTATGTGGTCAGCTGATGCTTGTAATATGCGCAATATATCTACATGTTCGTATAATGAAGGTGCCCGAAGGGCCCGAAGCGCAATGGTGGCGTGAGCAAATTAAAAATATTTTTGTAGACGATGAATTCGGCTGTACCTAGCGCCACCTAGCTTATCTATTTGCAATCGCTCTGTGTTGGACCCTGACGTCTGGTGGCAAGTGATTTAACCTTATTTCATGCTTTGCCATAATTTCTGGTTACCGTGCAACAGCTGCTTCAGATTCGCTCTTTTGGTTTCGCGAATGGTTTACCACTCCTCCGTGATGTGCGGTTGACGAAGGATTTGTGGCTTGAGGAATAGCAAAGGTAAGACGTAAAGTGCGCTAAGTAACTGGGAATCGGTTCTCTCCGTCTAACATCGCAGTGCTGACAACAAGAGGACTGAGTAACTGCTTTCGAAACGCAAGTTTCTTTACCTGCGGGGAAAGCTGGTTTCGAGAATAAATACGATTCGCGGAAAGCTCGTGTTACGCTTTTTATTTGCTGCTCCTCTCGCCCCGTACAGTAGACGTAGCGTCCTCGTAAAGCCTTATTGAGCTCGGTTTGCTCGATTCGGGGCTGCCATAATGAGATGCATGCGACGGAGGAACTTTGCTACCCTGCTTTGAGGTCGAAAGTTTCTCCATTTATAAAGGAACATAGATTACAAAAAGCGTTCCTCCTTTTATGGAGGACTATAGAGACCCTTTTTTATAAGAGTATACTATACTATTGGATAAGATTGTGTCAACATCTCATTGCTTCATGACAGGAATTTCGGATGAATGTATAGACACACGGTATATCCAGTGATAATAAACCTTCTATAAACAGTAAAACCTTTGTAATGTTGTTTTTTATTTCTTCCCCCCCCTTCCCGTTTTTCTTTTTTTTTCCACCGCTAGAACCCCACGTAAGATACACTGACGGTTTCGCTGGGTGTTGCACCAAGGTGTGCCAAGTTGCCAGTGTCGCACCGAGGCGTTTCACTGAGCTACGTCAGCGTCGTGCTGAGCCACCCACCGTGGTCTCCCACTCCACCGACGACCTTGGCATGCACTGCCGGGTCCACCTTGCAGGAGTGGATCCTGACGGGCAGTTTGAGAGAGCGCACGGGGTCGCTGAGAATGCTGAACTGCAGCATGGTGTCCAGAAAGGTCACCCAGTTGTCCTCCCACTTGAGTTTGCCGTAGGGGTCTGCATCAACGGGCACACAATTGCATTCGATCAACAAGATGGTATAGGCTAACATTTTAAAAAGATTAACACAAATCGAATGAAGCATCTCGTCCTAAATGTTCCTTTACACACTTGCGGCTGCTTACGACAGAGTGCGTTGCAGCCTCTTGTGATCTCTTGAGAGACCACATTGGTGCCTTGTGGAACACTTTCGATTCCTAAATAGTTCATTTTTTCGCGCGTCATTCTTTCTTTCTTGGCTTGAAAAACATTTCGAAAGTGTATAAACGAACATGTCTTGGTGATAGTATGTACATCTTATATCTCAAATTCCGCAAACGCCGCAAAACCTTCGCTCCCGTCAAGTGCATTTCCAGGGCCCCCTCATAGATGGTGCCGGCGTACAAGTGTGTTCTCTGTCGTAAATTTTCGCGAGGGGTCGTAATGCACTCGGTCCGTAAGAACTCGTCAACTGTGTGAACCAGTCTTAACAATGACATAGGACGAAAAGTACCGTGAGAGCTCACGAGTGCCTGAGGCACGCTCGTTGCACGAAATGACCACCGTCTCCGGACTTACGCTGGATGTCGGCCTTCAAGATGCCCTGGAAGCTTCCGGAGTACTCGTACCCCCGGAGGCGCAGCTCCTTGTAGATGTCTTCGGCATCGAGGTCAAAGGTCACGGACTCCGGGGGCCCAGAGGGCGCATCGTGGTCCAGGAGCTCCTGCCCGTCCTCGGCCAGGAAGATGCGGCCGCTCGCGGCCACCGCGCCGGCCTCGCACACCTCGAACTCGCCCGACACACGCATCACGTTCACCATGAGGCGCACTGAGCCTGCACGGCGACAAAAAAAACACAGGACATGCGGGGTGTGAGAAAAAAAATTTATTTGGCTGCGGTACTTCCATTATGCATAATGGAAGTACTGCAGATTGAAGATTCCGTGGAGACCACGAATCTTTCAAAAGTTGAGAAACGTTATGCACATCGTTTCATTTAGGCGTTAATGCTTCGATTATTGAACACTGTTGTTTAAATCGTTTGCAGTTGAGATTCTTGTATTTTTTTATAGTTGAGTTTTTACGAAGTGCCGGGTGAGAAGTTATCTCTACTTCGCTCGAATATCTCTGTCACGCTACTGTTGTGAAATATATGGGGCAGAGAATTCGTCAAGCCTTCTAGTGCTTTTTTTTCACTTCGGTCCCCACCGTTGAATTGAAATGGGTATCAAACGTATCATTTTTGGTGCAAGATATATATACTTGCGTGGACAGCATACGCACCCCAGCTGCCAGATAAAGTATTCTTTCTGTCTTGGTCGTAAGCGGCGCCACTCCGGTCGCTGGCCACTTCAGTCAGTGGCAAGTGGTAGCCCGTCACGAGCTCGGGTTTCCACGTTTCTCTACGGGAGGCGCGTTTGTTTTTCAAGTCGTTTTCTGGGTGGGCCACATCATGAAGAACTTGCCACTTGCCCTCCACGTGTTGCTTTAAAACTGCTCCGTAATAGACCCGTTTCGTGCCTCAACGACCGCCAGAGAAGTTTAATGTTCTTGCTGAACTTATGCGCGCGTCGAAGCGGAGAGACCTCTGGGACGGGTGTTTGAGCCATTGTCCATGGGGGTCCGAACAGATGCGCCGACCAGAAACCGTATGCATTTGGGGCCCAAAAGACCGAGGTACCGAGGTACTTTCGTTTTTGTTTGTTTCTATTCTCCACAATTCCGTCGTCTGGACGGTGGAGACATTTTAAGAATAGACTGCTTAAGTACGTGACAATAGGATGTAATCACTGGAAGCCGTATTTGAGGGCGATGTTTAGAGCGCATGCTCAGAACTGTCGTGATTGTCGTGATAATTCGGTTTGACCACAAGAAGGGACACGGAACAGACCGAACAACACCAGCGAGCTCGGTCACGCACGCGCGCCCAACTGGCTGCATCCTTTCGAGTGTTATCGAAACACATCAACGTGAAAATTATTACATCCCCCTTTTTCTGAAAGGGAGGTGGAACTATAGTTCCTGAATCTCTGAGGTCGAATGATTCGTCGCCCAGCTCTAGTGCGCTTGTAGGGCTCCTCTTCCTTTGTGTTGGAGTCGATGTCCAAATCCCCTGGAACGAGAGCCACAGTTGGATCTCACTCAGGATTGAGCACTTCCACGGGAAAGAGTTGAACACGTTGGTAAAACATATTTAGGAGAAACTACCTAAAAAAAACCAACCATACAAATGAGAGCAGATCGTGAGAGGCGCATTTAACCGCTGGACTACTAACTCCGTTTAATCATGCACTTCATCTTCATCGACAGGCAAAGATCATTCAAAACATTGCTTACGTCACTTTCTCCTTTTTTCCCCATTTTTAAACTAGGGTATCCTACTCGTTTGTCTACTTGTAGGCACTACTTTCACCTCGCAAGAACACACTCTCTCCTCTAGCTTAGGTCACAGATGGTGTACTAACACACAAATCGCCTTTCTCTTATATGGTTAAAGCTTCTGAAACCACACTTGCAAACCGACTTTGAAGGTGCCCTATGATAGTAACTTTGGCTAAGTTCGCGTTGCACTTGCAAGTCGCGGCAATGTAGGGCTAAGTGACCGGCTGCCGTCAAGTGCGTTCGACTATTGGGATGTTCCCGAGTCCGGTCGTTGATACACCGCCCGGTCTGTCCGATGTAACGGAGGCCGCATGTCAGGGGTATGTGGTCTTGTTGCACTAGGCGTATACTATCCTGTGATTGGTGCTGCACCCTTTGCTGTTGCTGGTTTTCCCCAGATTAACCTAGCGGCACAACGAATAAGCCTTATTTCGCGCCAAACATAGCACTTGCACCTCGTGCCGATTTGCCAGCGTTATAACCTATGTGTAATCTCATCAATGTATGGTACAATCACAAAAGGCGTTCTTGTCTTTTTTGTTGTGTGGACGGGTCGCTCTGTTCCCACGTCGTCTTGATGGTGCTGCGAATTCTTTCGCACACGGAGGCAACTACGTGTCGTGGGTAGCCCGCATCCTCGAGTCTTGATATTTGTAACTTGAAGCTTCGGGAGATCTGATGATAACATTATTTATTCAGGCTAGAAAATAAAGCTGTGACAGATACTGCCTGCTTTACAGTTTTTGATTGCTCCGACGAGATGGGGAGAAACCATTTGCCTGAACGGGCTTGGTATCCTCCAGCAAAGCAGGACCTGCTTTGAATTCCAAAACTAAATCAAGAAACTTGATGTCTTCCTGACTGAAAGCTCATGTGTGAGAGTGAGCCCCATGCATGCCTCCTGAAAGCTCCTTAGGACGTTCTTGAGGCACCCGTGCATTTGATCATCAATTTTTGTAGTGCATAAAACGAGGAAATCATCTACACACCTAAATATCGCCCCGATTCTTGAATCTTTAATGCTTTCTTGAGTGACACGCCCACACGCCCCGAGAAAAACTTCAAACAGATGTGGGGCCACTTGGGATCCTATGCACACGCCACTTCTCTGCACACAGTGGCGACCTTGGTGGGCCACCACCGTGGCTGACAGGTAATAGCACTAAAGTTCTGCAAAGGTATCCACTTGCACCCCCTGCCGCATTCTAGAATGATGTGAGGCCTTGGTTTTCGATATTAGACCGGATAATTTGTAGGAGACGCGCATGCAGGACTGAGTAGAACATGGTTGGAACTTCTATGAAAAACCCATTCACGACGAGGTTCCCTTTTTTTATAAAGGAATATCACATTTTTGAGGAATTGGGTGTTTGGAAGGGGTCTTGCATTGAAACAAGAGTAACCTTTCGGAAAGAAATTTAGACACGAAAGTTTTCCATGTGTTCCTCTTTGAAATTGTTGCCCGGAACGAATTTCACCCTTTTTGCGATTTGGCTGATAAGAACACCATTAACTGGTCATTCTTAGCTGCCTTGATCTTGGAGCACAACGCACCTTGATGGTTACCGTAGGGATTTCCTGGGGAGTTTATCGTTTCCTGGAAAGTGGGGTAGTCGAGCTTTAACTTTTCGGCTGGGGGCGCCCCGACAGCTCGCCCCGATGATAGGGAGATGAGCAGCTTGAGCCCCTTTAATCTGTGGCCCGGGAAGGAGATCAGAGACATTCTTCCCTGTCGCCGCAACATGGCAGCGCCCCCCCCCCCCCGCCTTTGTCGTCCCGACGCGTTCCCAGGGACGGCTTGTCGTCCAGTCGGGAGACTGCTACACTGGGGTTTTGGCGATGGAGGCACCGGTCTGGGTTTACTTGTACTCGATGCCGCTCTACTCGCTGGCTTCGAAGGACACGGCGTGAATTTGCTTTGACGCCCCGAAATGGGGGTGTTTTCCCCGTAAGGTATCGCCCAGATGGAAGAGTTCTCCAAGGGGTTTAGCTTTGTTTTTCTTTATAGAAAAGGAAAAATGAGTTCCGTGGCTTCCCTGTGATTGGGGAAGGACACGCTGGCACTATGTCAATATAATTGTATAATTGTCCTGACTGGACAAGCCCTGTGTCAGCAGGGAGTTTTCTCAACCGTGCTGGCGGGAAAATGCTGAGTTTGAACAGGCCCGCGCGCGGAGCAAGTTATCTCCCGCGGTCCGCCGGTGCGTGTAGCTTTGTCGCGAGCGGCAAGCAGTTACTTTGAGACTAACCGTGCGGAGAGCCAGGAGGATTGGACGAGTGCGGTCGTGTTTTTGGGCGCTCCGTGTTTTCGACGTGGAAGACGCCTTGGCACGGACGGACTGCTGGGCCAGAATACCCTCTGAGCTTCTGGGTGAGAAACGCATGTCTCATTGTAATATTCGGAGACGACAGGAACGTTTTTTCGATTGATTTATATCGCACAAACGAGTGAAGAAACCGGCGGGAACTAGGCCTAACGCTCAGGCCTAACGCGGCCATGCCGCCGCAACAGGACGAGGATATGGCTAGAGACGAAGATCGTTCTAGAATGCACGACGAGAATATTCGTCGGTATCTCGAGGACCTAGCGAAGCAAAAAAAGGAAGAAGTGGACGCGGACAACGCAGCTAAAGAGGCGGGATGGCAAACTGCCAGGAGTCGAAAGTACAACCGCAAGCTGAAGAAGGAGTTCACCGCGGCGGCTAAAAAGGATAGCCGAACTCACACGATCATACTGAGGGTACGTGAACTAAACGTCAACGGCCTCTCGAGAGGACATCTTCTAGGCGAAATCGCT
Organism: Ixodes ricinus; assembly: GCA_037355805.1. Taxonomy (NCBI): domain Eukaryota; kingdom Metazoa; phylum Arthropoda; class Arachnida; order Ixodida; family Ixodidae; genus Ixodes; species Ixodes ricinus. The sequence continues at coordinate 16,849 of JAZHYW010004262.1, forward strand.
AAAGCTGCAGGAGTGCAGGTTGCGGAAGCTTTCGCGGAGGACAGCCTATATATAAACAGCGCAAGCAACACAATCTCCATTCGCACGGACAACTCTGAGCGAGCAGGCAGGTACGTCGAGATCAAGGAGATCATAAGCAACAACAAGAAGATAGAAGTCCACGGACATGGAGCCACCCCGGGCGAATTTCAGCGAATAGTACTGACTAACGTGTACTACCCGACGGACGTAGTCGACGAAGCCGAACTGTTGAAGCACATGGTCAACTGCAACAAGCACACGGTGATCGTAGACGTGAAACGGATGGGAAGATCGATCCTGATTACCTTGGGAACAAGCAAGCTCCCCGCGTACATCAAGTTCTTCGGAGGAGTGTTCCCCTTCCACATCTACCGAGAAACCAAGAGAGCATGCATGAAATGCTGGAGATTAGGACACAGAATGGACGTATGCCCCGAGAAGGACAACGGAAGGTGCCCCAACTGTGGGGAATTTCACGAACACCCGCCAAGAGTCAGAGGTATAAGAACAGAATACACGTGCACTCCTCGCTGCCTCATATGTGATGGTCAGCATTACACCGCCTGCAGAGAATGCAAGCAAAGATACGTAGAATTTCAGACGCCACGAGAAGCGAGAGAAAGAACCCTACCGAAGAAGACAGACTTCACTGCAACTCTGCCAGGACAAGAACCCAAGGGAGAAACTGCACCCAAACCCAAGGAGGGATATGCGCAAGCACTCCGCAAGCAAGAAACCGACAAGAAGGAAACGGAAGTGGATAAGCTCCGCAAGGAGATGGAAAGGAAATTTGACGCCATGCGCATAGAGTATCAAACTCTAAAGAGGGAAAAGCTTGCTGCGGAGAGGGAAATCCAGGAACTTCGACAAAAGCTCCAAGAAGCCACGACCCCGCAGCGACAAGAAGCCGGACCATCTGAAATGCAGAAGCAGCCAGTGACACGGGACCCGAGAAAGAAGGCGGCACCAGGGACGCAAATGGAAACCGAAGACGCACAATCCGAAGTACGTGTTGCCAAGAAACGAAGAAGCAGAGCCGACTCCGAAAGCACGGACGTGTCGGTATGCACGGATGCAGAGGATGGCTCGAACACACGCAAGAGGACGGACGAATTGTACGCAATGATGCGAGACGTGATCAAGGGAATGTCCGCTCTGAACGACAGTGTGAGCACTCTGCAGAACGATGTGAGCGCTCTAAAGAACACTGTGATCGCACTACAGAGCTCGTGCGAGGAAAGATTCCGCAAGATTGAGACGCACATAGGACTGATACCGTCAGCGTCACACGCCCAAAATGGAAGGTAGCGGCGGACTCAAGATCTGGCAGTGGAATGCGGGTGGTCTTGGTACCAAGATCAACTCGCTCAAGATGATACTGATGGACAGCAAGCCACCACCCGATATATTGGCACTTCAAGAAACGGATACGAACGGCAGTATACCCGGATACGACAGGTTTGACACGGAACAAGGCACAACGGGGAAAAACATTTGCACGTTCGTCAGGCGAGACTTGGCCGTCAAAAAGCACACAGTCTCGATGGACGGACCCACTAAACTCATAGTCACCGAAATTCTCCCCAAACGCAAAAAGCAACGAAGTCTGTTCATATGCAACATGTACTCCAGCCCGAAAGACACATCTGCGGAATGCGCGCAAGTTTTCAAAGCACTCAATCCACTGCTAGGAGATAACGCCGCCATAGTGTTAGGGGACTTTAATGCGCACCACACACTATGGGGGTATAGAACGGACTCAGTCAAAGGCAAAGCAATCATAGATGCAGCAGACAGGTACAACGCAGTCCTACTCAACGACGTAACGTACCCCACAAGAATAGGCAACAGCGTGCAAAGAAATACTACGCCGGATCTTGCCTTCTCGGTCAACCTGGAAGATGTCGTCTGGAAGAACACGCAAGAGAATTCAGGGAGCGACCACTATATCATTGAAGTTCAGGCTACGCTTCCGGGCTACGCTCCACACAAGGCAAGAATACAACCCTGCGTAGACTGGGACAAGTTCCGACGAGAGCGCGAAAACAGAGTCTTCACAAGCATCGAGGAATGGAGCGCCACGGTTGTAGAAGACGCGGCGAACGCAACGAGGCAGGTCGAAAACCCCACGCAAGCAGAAACCATCGACTCCAGACTCGGAAATATGTTAGAAGCGTATTATTCTTTATACAACAGATGGAAGAGCACTGGTAAACGATACAGCAAGCTGAGGAAAAGAGCGTCAAGGTTATACAAAGACATTGAAGACTATGCCAAACAGCTAAACCACCAGAAATGGCAGCAAGTATGCGACGAAGCGCAGAACATGCTCCACACGAAGAGCCCGTGGCATCTGTTTCGCAAGATACTGGCCCCGGAAAACACAAAGTCGGAAACGCAAAAACTTCTCATCAAGTTAATGAGAGACTATGTGGGAAACACGGAAGACCTCATTGCCGACCTTCACGCCAGATACCTAGACGCTCCACCGGAAGCAGGGGCAAATGACATAAGCTACTCAGGAAACAGCAACCCGTTATTAGACGCTCCAATCAAGGAACACGAAATAAGACGGGCACTAGCTAAACTCAAGGTTTCCTCTGCCCCTGGAGAAGACAAAGTCAATAACAGAATGCTAAAGAACCTGGACGACAATTCAGTGCGGTGCCTCACTAATTACTTTAACGATATCTGGACATCAGGAGTCATTCCAAAGGCCTTCAAACACGCGACGGTGTGTTTCATCCCCAAGCCCGGCAAGCCTCTGACCATCGACAATCTAAGACCAATCTCACTCACCTCGTGCGTGGGCAAGGTACTAGAACGCATCATACAAACAAGGATTCAAGAGTACTTGGAAGAACACAACCTATTCACGGAGCACATGTTTGGATTTCGAAAACACCTATCCACGCAAGATGTGCTTCTCCAACTCAAGGAAGGTGTACACAAGCAGAAATGGACAGCACTAGCTGCACTCGACCTTAGAAAGGCCTTTGATCGAGTCTCTCACGTCGCCATCCTACGACAAGTGTCTGCACTCAACCTGGGCGAGAGAACATTCAACTACATCAGGGATTTCTTACAGAACAGGACGGCCAAAATACAACTAGAAGGAGAGCTAACCGACGAATTAGAAGTCAACAAAGGAAGAGGAACACCCCAGGGATCGGTAATATCGCCGCTACTCTTTAATTTGATAATGATCCCCATGTCAAGGAAGCTTCAAGAAGTTGAAGGACTCAAACATGCAGTGTACGCCGATGATATAACACTCTGGACAGCTCTGCCGTCACCGTCTAGAAACAACGTTATAAACGCTGGCATAAAGATTGTACGACAAGAAGCGAAGGAGGCTGGACTCGAATGTGCCACCGATAAATCAGTGCTACTAGTCCGGACATCAAAGAATCGCAAGCTAAGGGAGAACGAAGAATTCTACATCAAACTACAGAGGATGGACATTCCACGAGCGGATCAAGTAAAGATTTTGGGGATGATAGTATCTATCGAGGATCGAAACAGAGAAGCGCTCACCAAATTAAGGAAGCAGGCGGATAATGTCGCGCGACTCATAAGGCGCACATCCAAAAGAAGTTACGGACTCAAAGAAAGTGGAACGTGTAGGCTAGTGCACGCCTTCACATTAAGTAGAATAATGTACGCTGCACCCTACATGAACTTAAAGAAGGCAGAGGAAGACTCCCTAGATGTCATAATAAGAAGATCTTTCAAGGCTGCGTTGGGTATTAGTCAGAAAACATCCAACGACGGCCTCGATCAAATGGGGATACACAACACTTTCGATGAAATGAGAAAAGCACAAAGACAGGTGCAAATCCAGCGACTATCCCAAACCCGAACTGGAAGGCGGGTCCTACAGGACATTGGTGTTTTACTAATGGAACAGGAAAAGAAGGAGAAACACCCTATACGACAAGAATGGACTGACACAGTACGGAGTATTCCCCTTCCGAAGAATATGAGCTCGGCGCACAACTCAGGACGAAGGCTAGCTAGAGCCAAAGCTCTGAACAAGCTGCACGAAGGAAAGGTGCACATCTTCCACGCCGATGCGGGACCCTATCCAGGCAGGCCAGGAAAATTTGTAATAGCAGTACACAATGCGAGACAAGATTCAATGGCCACAATCAGTGCCAAGTCGATAGAGGAAGCCGAGGAAGCAGCCATCGCCCTTGCGAGAGTAGAAGCAGCAAGAAGAGGAGAAATGTACGCCATCGTCACAAGCGACTCCAAGAAAGCCATCACCAATACGAGTTTGGGAAGAGTTGGACTAGCAGCATACAAGCTTTACGCAAGAGCCCGGATCAGCAAAGAAGCAAACCATTCGTTAACCTGGGTGCCCGGACACTCCGGGCACACAGGAAACGAAACGGCCCACATGCTGGTGGCACGCGGTCTTCATCTCCGTACTACTGGCAGAATGGGCCTCCCCACGACACATGGGGACCATAACTACAGCGCCTCGACAAACACAATGGGGCCTGCAGATTATGGTGAAATCCTCGAGAGACTCCGGCTACGAAGACAGACGTTGGCAGCTCCACACAAGAAGCTCAGCCGACTCCAAGAAAGTGACTGGAGAAGACTCCAACTTCGAAACAACACCACTCCTCACATACTAAAGAGGTCCTGGCCAGACCTCTTTAGTGGCAAGTGTGAAGACTGCGGCAACCAGGAAGAAGGAACCTGGCGGCACGTGTACTGGGAATGCCCTGCAAACCCGCTACCTGCCACCCTCCGCATAGAAGATGGCCTACCGATATGGGAAACCTTACTGGCCGCCGAAGACATCGGCACGCAACTGGAAGTCATCTCCAGGGCGCAGAAGATCGAAGACAAGTGGAAGAAACGCCTATGCATGAGACAGTCCCATACCCCCAACCCTTCGAACCCGTAAACTAGACTTCGGTCTATTGTTTGGTTCAATAAAGTTCTCAACAACAACAACAAGACTAACCGTGCGCAGTGGGCACTTTGCGCCGAGGCACGTTTTTTGTCTTACTACTGCCGTGAGCGAACAGTAGAGTCTTGTAACCAAGTTTGCTGTCGTCGTTTTAGTATATATTTATTTATCAATCGTTGATCTCGACTTTGAGCGTCTTTCCTCGAGGCTCCGCCACCACCATCGAGCAGCCAAGCGACAACCCAGCGGGGTAGTTCACGATCGCCTGGCCCTGACCTACAACTTCTAGTAAGGACCGGGACCAAACAACCTGACCCTTAGGCAGGGGATATTTACTGTTACTCTCTAATATCGTGAGAATGGCTCTTTTTGATGATTTTGTTCTATTGACTTCAACAGGAACGAAATTGTTGTTCATGGCTTGAAAGGCTTTTTCTCCAAAAGCTTCTGAGTCCAGAACTGCAAAACCTCCTTCCTTATTTGAAAGACAAAGCTTAAGGTCCTTGCTTCTAAGTTCATCTATGGTAGGTTCAAAACCCAGACGTGGGAGGGCTTGATGATTAAGGTTTGCGAACACCTGATTCCCTTCATCAATGACCTGCTGTCCTCTTCCAAGCGCTGCTTTGGCAGCTATGTTCCTTACAAGTGCTACTTGGTCAAAAGCTTCAAGCTAGGTAAAATGGCATATTTTGGTCCGTGCTCCAAAACATGGCTTGCCCACGCAGTTAGTTCAAACTCCCGAATGAAGTGTGGTGAAGACAATTTGGGATTCGTCTGGTCTTGGCGATGCAAAGAAAGATGACGACGCCATAATGGAAGAAAGCGCGAAACCCAAGGGTTCTCGGTAGTGTCGTTGGTCATTCTCAGGTGATAGGAAAAGGCAGAGTGACATGGGCATTTCACACGTAAAACAACTGTGAGAAGACGTACTTTATGCCATTTTTCAGAGCTTAGGATCTTTGAAACCCGCTGGGCGTGTCTGTGCAATGGCCTAACCACTCCGAAGAAAGCCTGCACATCTTCCAGGATGATATTCTTCCGTATGAGGCGTGTGAGTAGCCTTCCTTGCCCTACATTGCCGCGACTGCAAGTGCAACGCAAACTTAGACAAATTTCTTATCATAGGGCACCATCGAAACCGGTTTGCACTTGAAATTTTGGTAGCTTTAACAATAGAAGAGAAAGGCGACATGTGTGTTAGTACACCATCTGTGACCTTAACCAGAGGACAGAGTATTTTTCTTGTGGGGTGGAAGTACTGCCCGCAAGTAGCCGAACGAGCCGAATGCCCTAGTTTAAAAACGAGAAAAAAAGTTAAGCAAGCAATGTTTTGAATGATCTTAGCCAGTCGATGAAGATGAAGTGTATTATTGAACGCAGTTGGTAGTCCAGCGGTTGAATACGTCTCTCACGTGCGCCTCTGATTTGTATGGTTTGTTCGTTCAGCTGGTTTCTCTTAAAAAAGATCCAGCACTTGTTTGGACGTTGGTTCAACGTCGTTGACGCACAGGATCTGAGCATTTTTTTAGACCAGCCTCTTGTTCGGATGTCGGTTCTTTGTCCTCTCTTGGTGTTTCTGATGGGACTAAATGGTAGGTAGTTTGGACGAGTTGTCTTGATGGTGTGTTTACAAAATATGATCTCGGGTTCGTTTTCCTCACAATCTGACCCTGCGTGCCAGGGTCTCTGACCCAAACAGAATTAGGGTGCCTACATGTATGTCTGTCTCAGGGTGAAGGCATCCATTGTTGCCCTGAATGTGCCAGCGCGTGACGCTCTCGCGCACTCGGTGCGTGACTTGGGCGGTAAAATGGCATCTATGTATTAGCCAAAGCTACGCGCTCGAGCTGAGTGACACCGGATTGCGCGCACTTCAAAAGGCACAAAAAAAAAACGATTGGCGGAAAAATGGCTGAGATGTCACCACTCAAGCAAACGCGCGTGTGTATGAAGGCACTCTAAACAGAATCACTGATGGGCGGCTCCTTGTGGCAGCTTACTGCGTGCCCTTGGTCGTACCCTTGGGTCGGCCTCCATTTCTCTTCTTTATCTTTTCTTGGGAACTCTGCATGGTTTGGCATTATCGGAATCAGCTGGGATGGCAGCATAGGCAACGTTGTACGTAGTTGCCGTCCCACGTGTAGTTGAGTTGGACTGAACCCGCAGGGGCCTGGGGAGCTATGTTGCACGTTTTGGACTCCCAGGAGACTAGGGAGAAGAAAGTGACGTCAACAACGCTCTTTCGATGTTGATTGGTGGAGTCACTGATGACGGTGAGTTTCCGCGATGCGTGGTGTTGCTAAGATACGTTCATTCACACCTACGTCACCTCCTTCTCCCTAGTCTCCTGGGAGTCCAAAACGTGCAACATAGCCCCCCTGGTGTAGTTCTGTAGATTAAAAGTGCCAAGTCGGGGTCTTCAGCCTTCTTTAGGATGTCTTTGGCGACTTTTACCTTGCGTTCTGCTTCTCCGTTACTCTTAGGATTGTGTGGGCTGCTCTTTATCGGGCGAATCTGGTATTTGCTTGTAAATTCGTGAAAACTCTTAGATACAAACTGCGGTACGTTGTCTGACCTGAACACCTCGGTTATTTTAACACACACTACAGCGCACTATTGCTGTAGTGTGTGTTGCTAGTGTGTGTTAAAATGAGCAACCAACTCGCCCAGGTATCCCACGGCGGGCGAACACAGATTTTAGGTGTGCGAAAACCGCTTCCGATGTAGTTTGCGTCAGCCGACACAATTCTATGAACCTGGAGTAGAAAGCTATTACTACAAAGTAGTGCTTGCCATTGAATTCAAACAGGTCAGCTGCAACACGTTGCCATGGATAGTCTGGAAGCTATGATTCTGTCATAAGTTCCACTTTTGGGATGCGCTTTTGGATGCAGCTGTGCAATTTCCAACCCCCTCTTGCAACCGAGTGCAGAGCCCTGGCCACGATACATATATTCTTGCTCATTCTTTGTACTTGGATACTCCTCGGTGCCCTGCATGTAACTGGCACGGCACTTTCTCCCGCAATGACTACGGGATTACGAGCAGGTTGTCTTTTACTAGGAGATCGCTCTGTACCATGAGGCTGTCTCTGTTTAGGAAGTAAGGAGCGATCTCTGGTGGGATACACGTCTTGTTGGGCCAGCCCTTTGCACAGTACTCTCCTAACTTGCAAAACACGGGATCTTGACTCTGAGCTATGCGTACTTCGTCCAAATAGTGACCCGTAGCTGGCAGGAAGCTTGTCACCAGCTGGAAATACGCCTCTAACTCCTCTTTCATCCTCTTTGAGGTTCCACTGGGGATCATGATATAGCATCTGCCGACCACAACTATTTCCGGGTTACATGTTCTATGGAGTAGCTGAAACGCATAAGTCTCAGCTTGAATCAGTGGATTCTTGCAGGGATGATTTTGAAATATCTGTCACCCAATAACGAAACCAGGGGTTGGTAGTCCGTTTGCACAGGGAACTTAGTTCCTCTGAGGAACTTTTCAAAGCGTTCGCATGCCCATGTCACCGCATAAGCCTTCTTTCCTATTTGCGCATACCTTTCTTCCGTCTCGCTGAGCCATTTTGATGCAAAAGCAAAAGGGCGCACCGGTCCTTGTCTATCCTTCTGTAGCAGCACGGCGCCTAGTCCATACGATGAGGTGTCTGTGGATACCATCAGCTGCTGTTTGGGATCATACAGCGTCAGCGTTGTAGTTTCCGTGATGTCTCGTTTCACTTGGTCGAAAGCTCTTTGCTGCTGGGCGTCCCAGTTCAATTCCGTGTCTTTTCTAAGGAGATCTCTGATGGGATCTAAGCTTCTCCGACAAGTTGGGCATAAATCGACCAACTTGATTAGCCAAGCCGATAAACTGGCAAACTTCAGTAACGTTGACCGGTGCCTGGAACACCATGATTGCTCTCACCCTTTCAGGGCCCGGTTGGATCCCTTCCGCACTCAGGATGTGTACCAAGAACTTCAGAGACGTTTTAGCGAACTCATATTTCTTACTAAGTGTCTTCCCGCAGCATTCAGTCTCGCCAGGACCTCTTCCAGCCTCTTGTCGTGTTGTTGGAGATCTGGTCCCGTGATCAAAATGTCATCCATGTGACATAACACTCCAGGTATCGTCTTGAGAACTTGATTCATATTTTGAAAGTGCTCGGGCGCCTAGGAGATGCCGAAGGAAAATCTTTGGAAACAGAACCCACTAAAGGGGGTTAAGAAAGTTGTGAGCAGCTGCGACTCCTCAGCTAATTTCACTTGCCAAAATCCTACTTTCGCGTCCAGCTTTGAAAAAAACCTTGCTCCAGCGAAGCGCCCCAGAGTTTCTTGTAGCGATGGCAGAAAAAGCTTCTCCTTTCAATGGAATTGTTCAGGTTTGTCAGGTCAGCACAAATCTTGACTCCCCCACTTGATTCGGGGATCACCACCATAGCTAAGCACCAGGGGGTTGGCTCGACATCTTTCTTAATAATGCTGTATTTCTCCATCTCCATCAACTGGGCCTTGACCTTGTCCAACAGCGCCAACGGCACTCTGCGTGACGTGTTTACTGACACTGGGCTTGCACCTGCCTCGAGCGTGATGGTGTAGTCGCCTTCCATTTTCCCAAGTCCGTTGAACATTTCCGGGAATTTTATTTGTAATTTGCGTCTGGGTCTACGGTGACTGCTTACAACAGCTGTGCAATCTTGAGATCTATGCTTGTCCGACGACCTAGCAGAGGTTGTTCTAGCCCTTTGATGACGTACAGTCGCCGCGGGAGTTAATAGCTCCACGCAGAGCGCGCGTCTTTTTCCGAGGGGCGCTTGACTGGTGGCTTACGATAGAACCAGAGATGACGTCAGGGCGAGTCCATGCAGAGTGGACGGGGGAAGCGTCTCTATTCAAGGGAATCTTTGTTATCATCCGCCTGCGGGGTGCGTAGTATCGAATGAAAATGGGAGATGATTCTGCAAAGTCATCTTCCATTTTCACTCGAGCTACGCTCGCCCCCCGCAGATGGTAACAACGGTTCCCTTGAATCGAGACGGCTTCCCCCGTCCCCTCCGCATAGACTCGCCCTGACGTCATCTCTAGTTCTATCGCAACCCACCAGTCAGGCGTTCCTCGGAAAAAAGACGCGCGCTCGCGTGAGCTATTAACTCCGCGGCGACTGTACATCTCCTCTCGGACGGTTTTGTTTCCACAGCTGAGGGTGGCTTGAACCTTTCCTCACACCTCCAGTGGCTGTCCACCGGGACCATACCCTTTCACTGCTCTAGGTCTTACTGCACTAACATTCCTCACGGCTCCCAGCGGCACTGCATTTACATTCGCGCCTGTATCAGTCTTGAAAGTGATTGAATTTCCTTCGACACTGAGTTCTTTCCTTGATGCTGATGCATTGCTGCTTTTTGTGAGTGCACCCAGTGACCATCTTTCAGGCGAAGGTTCCTTCTGTTCTGTGGTGACATCCCGTAGAGTTTTCTTGTAGCACCACTTTTGCCAGTGGCCTCTCTTGCCACAAGATTGACATTTGAACGTGAATGCCAGACAGTTGCTATTTTCGTGCAGTCCTTGTCCGCCACACCTCCCGCAACCGTGCGGCGGGCTCTTCCATCCCGCCTTTTGGTTTGTTGGGTCTCCGGAACTGGAGCGGCCTTTCTTGGACGCTTTCTGGAGGGCGTCGACAGACAGTCCTGCTGGGTTTTCCTGAAGCAGGAAAGCCCGCTGTCTTCGGACTGCTTCTTTTTGTCTTGCCTTTCGGACCACCGTCTCGAGAGTGAGCTCTGGATCACTCTGCAACCCCTCTGAGAGCTTCGCATCTTGTAAGCCAACCTCCAGGTGGTCGCGCACTAGTTCGTCTTTTAATGTGCCGTAACCTCAGTGGACGACCAGTCTCTATAATGCTGTTACAAAAGCTTCGACGGTTCCGCCGGTTTTTTGCTTGCGTTGCTGAAACCTGGCTCGCTCATAGGTGACGTTTCTCTTTCCGATGCGATGACTTTGAAATACTTCGATCACCTTGTCGAAGTCCGCCTTGTCCTCTTCTAACAGCGTTGCTGCCGCGAGTATGACCTCCGCATCTCCACCCAGACAGTAAATTAGAGCGTCCACTTGGGCCGGCCCCTCTTCATGCATGAGCCGTGAGACTATCCTGTTCCTGATAAAGCGGTCATACCACGCTGTCCACTCCTCTGTGTTATGATGTCATGAGGCTCTCTGTTCTCAGAAGAAAAGGACATTCAGTGAGCACGCTCGCAGGAGGTGGCACGCGCTGTTGCGTTTTGAACTGACGAGCAATTGCCATAGCTGCTGCTTTGATCCCGTATGTTATTTATTATACAGTTTACTTAAACCATTCTCTTGAGTTTACCTAGCATCATAACATGGTGTCAGAAGTGGTGAGCAGCTCAACGTCCATATTTTTCATTTAACAAGCAACAGCAGCAACAATATGGCATCTGCTTTCCTACAACCGCCGCGTCCGATCCACCCTGGTGACGACCCAGCAAGAGCATGGGAGGAGTGGAAATCATCGTTCCTTATCTTCGAGGCAGCCTGTGAATATGCATCCAAGCCTATCGCAACTCGGAAAGCTTTTCTGCTCCACTGCCTTGGACCTCAGGCAAGACGAATTACGCAAACCTTTCCTCTGCAACCAACCAGAGATGGTCAAAGCGAGCAAAGAGAGAATGCAGTAGATTACATACTGCACGAATTTGATGAACTGTATGCACCTTACAAAAGCGTCACACAAGCGACAGCCATTTTTAACACAATGAGCCAAAAGCCAGAACAGACCAATGACGAATTTGTAACTGAGATAAAACTGCAGGCTCAGAAATGCGACTACGGAGCTCAAGAAATCAGGCTCATTGGTGATCGTATCGTCATTGGGATACGAGACGTGGCTTTGCGCGAACGATTGTTTCGTGAACCGAGTCTAACCCTAGACAAAATCATTTCAACCTGTGAAGCAGCTGAAACCTAAAAAAAAACACGTGAATGATATTTAGAAAACTGAAGACGAACTTAGAGTTCATGGACTCTATCGTCAGCCAGCTAGCTTCACAGCAGCGCAGCAAAGGTATCAACCATCCTAACCACAAAAAGACCAATCCAGCAACCGACAGCAAAGTTCATGTTCGAGATGTTGTACTTCCCATCAACCCCGAAACTGCCCAGCTTCCGGAAAGCACTGCCTTTCCTGTGGAAAAGTTGGACATTTTTCCCGAATGTGCAACCAGACACAGCAGAAAACCTACGGATATCGGCGTGTTTCTGCACTGGAAGGAAATTCCAGCTCGTTTATTGACAATGAGCCTAACGAAACGATCCATTTGGGAGGCATAACAATTGGGCCTCTTCCATCAACCAAAGCAACAGCACGGTACGAAAGCGTATATATTATTGATATTTCGAAGACCCAGGTGAAAGAGCTATGAAGTAAACAGGCAGTGGCATCCGTAGAGAACTTCGAACTGCTCAAATCCAAGCTTGCGCAAACTGGGACAGAGCTGGAGAGGCGGTCAGAGAAAAAAAAGGGCATGGTGGCATCTCGCCCCGAAGAGAGACAAGGCCTGTTTTCAGAGTTGGTGTTGGCCAAGGCAGAAATGTTGCGAATGTCTTTGGAGCACGAGAGAAATATCGAAGCGAGCTTTGGCCGTGAGTAGGCCCTTCAAAGCGAGTGCAGGGCAGCTTCGGTTCCCCTGGGGGAGATGCAAGCGCAGCAAGCACAATTTTCTCAAGCCAAGTATCAGGAGTCCGAAGCATTGAAAGCCAAGTTAGTTTCTCTGAGTGGGGATTTGGCAAAGCAGCTGGAGCTTGTAAATGCCAAGGTGGAGGAAGCAGACACCCTGAGGGAGAAGTTTGAAGCCTCTCAGCTTGAGCTCGAAAGGTTTTCTGCCGAGTACTGCATCCTGCAGGATGTCCTTCTTCAAGACTGTGGCGAGGACTTGCTGGCAGTTGAGAATGATTCCGAACAACAAGAGTTCGGTGCCTTTCAGTACCTCAAGAAGCTACTGGACAGCGCGAAACGCAAAAGAGAGGCCCTAGAAAACCAGCTTGCTAAAGAAGAGGAGCAGTTCAATCTATTTCAGCAAAACTATCAGTCCTTAAAGGACCGGCACCAGTGGCCGTTACAAGATCTCGGAGCATTTGTCCGGAGCATCATCGAGCACACAAACCAGTCGTCAGAAGCTGCAGTGTCCCTTGAAGCAAGTCAGCTCGGAGACTTTAACTGTCTGCTGACAGTGCTTCAGGAACGGGTCACGTCCTTAAAAGCAAGGAACGAGCTCCTCGCTCAAGAAAGTCAGCAGTGGAAATCATCCTGTAAAGATTCGAGTGAAAAAATTAGATGCGTGTCTGATGAAAGTCACTCCTGGCAGCAGAGACACGAAAAGGTGTCGGAGACTTTGAGAGAGAGAGAATGTTGTTAAGTGCCATAATTCGTCGCAAACGGAAGCATACGAAAGCTCCTTTACCGCGAAGGCAGAAACAGAGTGCGACAGATTTGACGAGAAAATCAGCAGCCTCCTAAATCGAAACCGAAAGCTAGAAATCGAAGCCGACGTTTTGCGGGCAGAACTTTCCAGCCTGGAGGAGCAAGCCGAGATGCTCGTCAGCGACAACAAACATTTTCAACACCTAGCAGAGAACCTAAAAAAGGCACGACATTGCCTCAAGAAGGAGCTGAAGACTTAGCGCGAGCAGCACGCCAAGGCCACCAAGGAGCTGGAGAACGAGCACTGCACTGCGCTGGACGAAGCGGCCAAGTGTGAGGCTGCACTGTCAGCGCTGAAGACAGACTACTTCCAGCTGTTGGACGAGTATAACCACATTGTATACAGACACAGGAACCTGCAGGAAGAGTTTCACGCGGCAGCCAAAGAGAAACACAGTTTGGAGGATAGGTGCGCACAGCTCACAGAAGAGTGGGCAACAGCCAGACGAGCTCTCGCAGTCTTCGAGGAGCAGCAGGGCGCAGTGGGACAAAAGACCATGCCGGAGCTGCAAAAGCTGCGGCAAGCAAACCAGCAGTTGCAAGAGCACTTTCGCCTCCTCAAGGACATGCATCTCAAGGCTGAAGAACGATTGGTACAGGCGCCAAGCCAAAAGGTGGGAGCCTTGATGGAACATGTCACCGAGGACACTGGGGGCACAGCGAGAACTTCGGAGGCACCAGCAAGCCAAGTCGAGATAGAGGAACTCTCCCGCCGGTATGAGTCCCTGGTGGAGCAGTCTCGAGCCGAGGAGAGCAAATGGAACCAGGAGAAGAAGCAGGTGATACACATCGAGGAACACCTGAAGGAAGCAGCCGAGACCTTGTCAGAGCCGAGACCTTTGCAGCCGAGAAGCAGCTGTTGAAACCCCAGCCACTACAGCCAAAACAGGAAATTTGGTTTAAAAGATGGGGACACTGGTACAGAGGTGTGGTTTTAGACAGAGGCCCGAGTGAGAGGTCGTGCACGGTGCAAGGACAAGAAGGACCCACCTACAGGCGCAACCAGTACCACACCAAAGAAGCACATGGAACAGCAGAAACGAATACAGCTGCTGAAAACTATTTCTCTACAGTCTCAAACGAAGCTGCTGAAGGCTATGTCCCTACAGTCTCAAACGACGAATCACTTGAAAACATTTCCACGTCTACAAGGTCTCAAATCCTGCGTCAACAAGATAACAAAAAAACAAGTGGACGCGTCGTGGTGAAGCCGCAACGATACAGAGACTGACAAGTGCCGCACTCGCACTGCGTTATCGTCAAAAAAAGAAATAAAGAAGAAGGGGGGCATGTTATGATGTCATGAGGCTCTCTGATCTTAGAAGAAGAGGACATCCAGTGACCACGCTCGCAGGAGGTGGCACGCGCTGTTGCGTTTGGAACTGACGAGCAATCGCCATAGCTGCTGCTTTGATCCCGTATGTTACTTATTAAACAGTTTGCTTAAACCATCCTCCTGAGCTTAACTAGCAACATTACACTCTGGGTGTCGGAAGCCTAACGCCGTTGGCGGCTCGAAATCGAAGGTTTGCCTGTTTCACCGTACTCGCGCTCCGCCATCTTAGCCTCCAACGGACCATGGTAACCCAAATCGTCTCCCTTCTTCTCGATCGGACACCTCTTCTTCAGCTCGCTCTGGACGTCGCTCGCCGCCTGCCCCTTCCACTGTTGTGGCCGTCAGTACCCCACTCCTGACACCATGTGCGTGATAATTCTGTTTGACCACAAGGAGGGAGACGGAACAAAGCGAACAACGCCAGCGAGCTCGGTCACGCACGAGCGCCCAACTAGCTGCCCCCTCTCGTGGTTTTTTTAAACACATCAACGTCAATATTACCACAAGAACGAGCTCACATTAATAGTCTGCTAAGACTGAGAATCTTGATGGGGCGAATGCACGTTGCAGAAGAACTATTGAAGCTCACTGTCAACTTACGCTCAGCAGTCGCGCACGCAACTATGACCGCCAGTGAATACTTCCTATAGGACTATCTGGTGGATTCTGTCGCAGCATTCACCGTAATGTGTGTCCTCAGGAAGCAAATATCTTGCACCAATCAAACCATTCTATACATATTGCATTGTAAGAGAAACGGCAACATTGTTTTCCATTGCCACACAGGGATTAACCATGCGACGTGCAAACTAGGACGGGCCGAGTCATACAGGACAGAACAATGTAAACAAACCTAATTTCCATGAGCACCAAAGCTGCGCAAATCTTGCAAATTCTAATTATTGAAAACAAATTGATTGCACGAAGATAGGAGCCCCTAGTAACAAATACATAGCATATCACTCTAAATCGCGAAATTTGGTGCCTAAAAAGAATTACTGAAACCCACTCTTCTCCAGGCATGTGAAATAATAGGCCCGTGAAAATAAAGTTGTTCAGTGACCGAGCCATTCAGGACAGTTTGGAGAGTGCCACGGTTCAATCCTGCTTAAACGAAATTGACAGAACACGAGGAAAGGAAAGTTGATTTTACATCACTGTTCCGTTCAAACACTCTTCGCGGCGTCCGGGCATAAAGGACATAGGACGCTGCGTGGACGTACCGCTCTTGGGAAGGATGGTGGCCCTGTGCAAAGTGACGTCCTCGAAGACGACGGGCACCTGGGTGTATGGCTTCCCCGAACGCTTAGCCAGGAACTTCCAGGCCAGCACCATGTACCCCGTGGTCGGGAACAGCACCCGCCCGTCAACCTGGTGCCCCGCCAGGTCAGCCATCGTTCTGCCCGGCTTCCAGGTTAAACTCCACTACTTCATCGGAGACCTGTGAGGAGGGAAGGACGAAATCGATTTCAACCCGCGAGCGAAATCTAAGCTACACGATCCGAGAAAACGGCTGCCGTATCGCGACCGGTCGGAAGGCTACGCATGCATCTGGAAGGGACTGAGTACGCTGTGCAGCCTTTGGATTGCTTACGAGAGGACAGACTGGTGAATTCCGTCACGTCAACTCCAAGAATCCGGGACATGCCGCCGCTCGCAACTTACGCCATCTCTCGCGCAGTCACGTCAGCGCCCCAGCGTAACTCAATGGGCAAAAGAGTTTTATTTTTGTAATTCAGTTAAAACTCCACAAATTTAATTGCACTCGGGGGGCCATAATATTGATCTAATAGCCCGCTTATTTGAAGAATTTCAGTGCCTCACGACCATTATATTTCCTTCCCGAATCAACAAACCGAATCCCATAGACTCCCATTGAAAACGAGGCCATGACATTCAGCTCCCAGGAAGAAAAGCTTGTCGTCACAGGAGCCTGAAGTCAAATGCGATCGCTTTATTAATCTTAGCTTTAATTGATTCCAGGAGAGCATTTTGAAATTCACGCTCAGTTTTGAGTTATCTAGGTCTAAAGCTCTCTAGTAACCGAGGGCTGGCAATAGTGTTAAAACATGAGTTGGGTCAGCAGAGATCTCACGCCCAAACTATTTCGCAAATCTTTACTATTTTAACGAATGAAATATATATCTCTGATGATTGCACCATGGTAGCAAGATCCTCTTTCGAAGGACAAATGAATTAATTTTAGCGCCATACATGTCGATAGCAATTATGGACCAGTAAGAAATTTTGCGGTTCCTGTACCATGCCCAAATCCTAGTAAAGAAATCGACGACTTAACACAATTCCTGACTCACACTTCTATGAGCTCAGGGTGCTTCCATTGTACTTTTCGGGGTGGGGAGGGGGGCGGGTTCCGTTGGCCGCCCACCAAGAAGAACCGCACTCGCCCGTGATCGGCAAAAGTTGGCTGTCAGCTTGGACAATTGGACAACCTGTGAGGCTTAAATGCGATATCATATCCCGTGTGGAGACCCGGGAGGAAAGGAACCCCCCCCCCCCCCGCCCGCGCGTTATGTTCCCGTGACTCCACGGACCGTGTTCTTATGACCCCACGGATCATGGTCACATGACCTTGTGGCCTCCGTTGGCCCACTCTTTCACTGTGGTTACGTGGTTAATGTGGCGCAACGGACGATGGTCACGTGACCCCCGTAAATTATCGTCACGTGACCATGTCACCAACAATGGTACAATATTTCTCATACGGGCGCTGTGCTTTTTATTCTTTGGTAGGAGCCCGCTTTACTTGTGCTACGGCACCATTTCTTTTCGGGTACTCCCTCGCATGCCTGTCGTGAGCACGTGCTGTCGGCATCGGGTACTGAGCAAAAGATGTCATCACCCGATGACAGCGGTGATGAAGGCACCCCTAGTTCGCATTTATAATCTCAAGGAAGCTTCTGGAGTGTTAAAAGGCAAAGCAGTAGGCAAAGAGTGCGGGAGTTAGGCTACTTGTCGTCTTTTTGCCGACTAAATTATAGAGTGCTTTTTTCATAAGGTCAAGAAAGTGGAAGAAATTGCACAGAGGAGGCAAAATTTCCACGTGGAATGCAGCTGGGCATGTAGCACTATCAATCTCTGCCAAGTACTTTCTGAATATCATAATATTTTTTTTTTGCAATTTCTTATATCTCGCCCCTCCACAGCAAAAAAAATCGCATCTGTCGCCCTGGGAACGAGGTTAGAATATTTTCCCGCGCAGTTGCCACTTTGGCTGAGGAAATGCCACAAGAATTGATAAGGAGATTGAATTGCCATCTTTCACGTATCTCCGGTATGTCTAGTAGCATGATTCCAGGAGGGTATTTTTTATAATAGTAAAAATTATTT
Organism: Ixodes ricinus; assembly: GCA_037355805.1. Taxonomy (NCBI): domain Eukaryota; kingdom Metazoa; phylum Arthropoda; class Arachnida; order Ixodida; family Ixodidae; genus Ixodes; species Ixodes ricinus. Next base: position 34,968 of record JAZHYW010004262.1, read on the forward strand.
TTTAGTTTTTTTTTATTCCGATCACTGCAACAAAAAAGCGCGTCTCATCGCTGCAGGAGAGTATGTCTGAACGTTTTTTGGCTATTCTGCCTGGCTCAGGAAGCCACGTAAATCGCCTGAGATTATTGAATTTTCATTTAGGAATGTAGCTGGGTACGCCTAGTATCATGTTCTAGGAGAGCATTTTGATATTTATAATAATTATTTTTCTGTATTTTTCTAAATACCCGTCCCTAGCACCGAAAACTGCGTCTTTTCTGCTCCTGGAGACCAAATCCTAACGTTTTCGTATGGCAGTTCCGCCCGGCTCAGGAAGCCACAAAAATCGCCTAGAAGTAATATCGAATTTTCGTTTAGAATGTAGCTGGGTGTGTCTAGTATCATATTCGAGGAGAGCATTTTGATATTTATCATAATTATTTTTCTGTATTTTTTTTAATACCTTTCGTCCCTGGCACCGAAAATTGCGTCTTTTCTGCTCCGGAGACTAAGTCCCAACGTTTTTTTTTTGGGGCAGTTCCGCCCGGCTCCAAAAGGCAGCCACATAAATCGCCTGGAGAATATTGAATTTTCAGTTTAGAATGTAGCGCTGGGTAGGCCTAGTATCATTTTCTTAGGAGAGCATTTTAATATTTATAATACTTGCTTCTTCTGTATTTTCCTAAATAACCCGTCCCTGGCACCGAAAACCGCGTCTTTTCGGCTCCGGGAGACCAAGTCCGAACGTTTTTCTTGGCAGTTCCGCCCGGCTCAGCGAAGCCACAAAAATCGCCTGATAATATCAAATTTTTGTTTAAGAGATGTAGCTGGGTATGTTAGTACTCACATTCGAGGAGGGCATTTTGATATTTATAATAATTATTTTTCTGTATTTTTCTAAACACCCGTCCCCGGCACCGAAAACCGCGTCTTTTTCGCTCTGGAGACTTAAGTCCCAACGTTTTTTTGGGCAGCTCCGCCCTGCTCAGGAAGCCACATAAATCGCCTGAGAATATTGAATTTTCGTTTAGAGATGTGGCTGGGTACGCCTAGTATCATGTTCTAGGAGAGCATTTTAATATTTATAATAATTATTTTTCTGTATTTTTCTAAGTCCCGTCCCTGGCACCGAAAACCGCGTCTTTTCTGCTCTGGAGACCAAGTCCGAACGTTTTTCTTGGCAGTTCCGCCCGGCTCAGGAAGCCACAAAAATCGCCTGATAAATATCAAATTTTTGCTTGTAGGCCGTAGCTGGGTACAGTCTGTATCTACGTATTCGAGGAGGGCGTTTTGTATATTTATAATAATTATTTTTCCTGTATTTTTCTAAATACCCGTCTCTGCACCGAAGAACGCGCGTCTTTCGCATCTGGAGACTTAGGTCCCAACGTTTTTTTGGGTAAAGCTCCGCCCTGCTCAGGAAGCACATAGATCTGCCACGAGAAATATTGAATTTTCGTTTTAGAATGCAGCTACGGGTACGCCTAGTATCATGTTCTAGGAGCAGTGTCATGATTATTTGTTAATAATGATCGCCTGTATCGTCTAAATTCCGTCCTTGGCACTTGAAAACCGGCGTCTTTTCGCTCACTGGAGCTCCAAGTCCGAACGTTTTTCTTAGCAGTTCCGCCCGGCTCAGGAAGCCACAAAAATCGCCTGATAATATCAAATTTTTTGTTTAGAATGTAGCTGGGCATGTTAGTATCATATTCGAGGAGGGCATTTTGATATTTATAATAATTATTTTTTCTGTATTTTTCTAAATACCCGTCCCTGGCACCGAAAACCGCGTCTTTTCGCTCTGGAGACTGAAGTGCCCAACGTTTGGTGGGCAGCTCCGCCCCGCCCAGGAAGCCACATAAATCGCCTGAGAATATTGAATTTTCGTTTAGAATGTAGCTGGGTACGCCGCAGTATCATTTTCTAGGAGAGCATTTAATATTTATAACAATTATTTTTCTGTATTTTTCTAAAATACCCGTCCCTGGCACCGAAAACCGCGTCTTTTTCGCTCTGGAGACCGGCAGTCCGAGCGTTTTTTCTTGGCAGCCTCCGCCCGGCTCAGGAAGCCACAAAAATCGCCTGATAATATCAAATTTTTGTTTAGAATGTAGCTGGGCATGTTAGTATCACATTCGAGGAGGGCATTTTGATATTTATAATAATTATTTTTCTGTATTTTTCAACACCTGTCCCTGGCAATCGAAACGTCATTATTTTTCGTTTGAGACTTAAGTCCAATTAAGCTAAGTTCTGCCCTGCTCAGGAAGCCGTTACAAATCGCCTTGAGAATATTGAATTTTTTGTTTAGAATGTAGCCAAGTACGCCTAGTATCATGTTCTAGGAGAGCATTTAATATTTATAATAATTATTTTTTCTGTATTTTTCTAAATTCCCTGTCCCTGGCACCGAAAAACCGCGTTTTTCGTTTGAAATTTTGTCTGAACGTTTTTCTTAGTAGCCCCGGCCTGGTTAAAGCCACAAAATCGCCTGATAATATCAAATTTTGCCATTACATAGCAATAGTCACATCGAGAGGGCATTTGATATTTATAATAATTATATTTTTCTGTATTTTTCAATACCTGTCCCTGGCACCAAAAACCCGCGTTTTCGCTCTGGAGAGACCAAGTCCTAACGTTTTTTTGGGCAGCTCCGCCCTGCCAGCCAGCATAAATCGCCTGGAGAATATTGAATTTTCGTTTAGAAATACAGCTGGGTACGCCTAGTACCGCGTTCTAGAGATTTTAGCGTCATAATTATTTGCATTTTTCAAAATATCATCCCCGCACCGAAAAAAACCGCGTCTTTTCGCTCTGAGACCAAGTCCGGAACGTTTTTCTTGGCAGTTCCGCCCGGCTCAGAAGCCACAAAAATCGCCTGATAATATCAAATTCTTGTTTAGAATGTAGCTGGGTATGTTAGTGGTCATATTCGAGTAGGGCATTGATATTTATAATAATTATTTTTCTGTATTTTTCTAAATACTCCGTCCCTGGCACGAAAACGGTTTTTCAAAGTTTCAGACTAATTCGAACGTTTTTTTGGGCAGTCTGCCCCGTTCAGGAAGCCACATAAATCGCCTGAGAATATTGAATTTTCGTTTAGAATGCAAAGTATTGGGTACGCCTAGTATCATTTAGAGACATTTTAATATTTATAATAATTATTTTTCTGTATTTTCTAAATACCTGTCCCTGGCACCGAAAACCGCGTCTTTCTTGCCTTGAGACCAAGTCCGAATGTTTTTTTCTGGCAGTTCCGTTCGGTTTGTAGCTCGCTAAAAAATCGCTTGATAATAACAATTTTGGCGAATTTAGTTGAAAAGTAGGGTAGATCATATTCGAGGAGGGCATTTGATATTTACAATAATTATTTTTCTGTATTTTTCTGGGCCACTGTCCCTGGCACCGAAAAACCGCGTCTTTTCTGCTCTGGAGACTTAAGTCCCAACGTTTTTTTAAAAAATTGTTCATTTTCAGGAAGCCACATAAATCGCCTGAGAATATTGAATTTTCGTTTAGAATGTAGCTGGGTACGCTTGAATAAGGTTCTAGGAGAGCATTTTAATATTTATACACTATTTTCGGTATTTTTCTAAATTCCTGTCCCCGGCACCGAAAAACCGCGTTTTTTCGCTCTGGAGACCAAGTCCGAACGTTTTTCTTGCAGTTCCGCTCCGGCTCAGGAAGCCACAAAAATCGCCTGATAATATCAAATTTTTGTTTAGAATGGGGCTAAGTATGCTAGTATCATATTCGAGGAGTGGCATTTTGATATTTATAATAATTATTTTTCTGTATTTTTCAACAATTCGTCCCTTGGCACCGAAAACCAAGTGTCTTTTCGCTCTGGAGACTTAAGTCCCAACGTTTTTTTACAGCTCCGCCCTGCTCAGAAGCCATAAATCGCTCAAGAATACACTTTTCGTTTAGAATGTAGCTGGGTACGCCTAGTATCATGTTCTAGGAGAGCATTTTAATATTTATAATAATTATTTTTCTGTGTATTTTTCTTAAATTCCCGTCCCCTACACCGAAAACTGCGTCTTTTCGCTCTGAGACTTAAGTCCCAACGTTTTTTTTGGCAGTTCGCCCCTGCTCAGGAAGCCACATAAATCGCCTGAGAATATTGAATTTTCGTTTAGAATGTAGCTGTACGCCTAGTATCATGTTCTAGGAGAGCATTTTAATATTTATACACTATTTTTCTGTATTTTTCAATACCCGTCCCTGGCACCGAAAACCGCTAGCCTTTTTTCAGCTCTGAGACTTAAGTCCCAACGTTTTTTTGGGTAGCTCCGCTCTGCTCAGGAAGCCACATAAATCGCCTGAGAATATTGAATTTTCGTTTAGAATGTAGCTGGTACGCCTAGTATCATGTTCTAGAGATGAATATTTATAATAATTATTTTTTTTCTGTATTTTTCTAAATTCCGTCCCTGGCACCGAAAAACCCATGTTTTTCGCTCTGGAGACCAAGTCCGAACGTTTTTCTTGGCAGTTCCGCCCGGCTTCAGGAAGCCACAAAATCGCCTGATAATATCAAATTTTTGTTTAGAATGTAGCTGAAGAAATGCATAATTACTGGAGATAGCAGATTTTGAGAGCTAGCACACTATTTTTCTGTATTTTTCAATAATTCGCCCCGGTAACTGAAAACCGCCTTTTCGCTCTGGAGACTTAAGTCCCAACGGTTTTTTTTGGGCAGCTCCAAGCCCCGTTCGTGGTGTCACATAAATCGCCTATAATAATTTTGCTGAATGTAGCTGTTAGTCGCTTCTAGTATCATGTTCTAGGAGAGCATTTAATATTTATGGCCACTATTTTTCTGTATTTTTCTAAATTCGGCCCCTGGCACCGAAAAAACTCGCCTTTTCGCTCTGGAGACTAAGTCCGGAACGTTTTTCTTGGCAGTTCCGCCCGGCTCGGCAGCTGCAAAATTGCCCATAATGTCAAATTTTTGTTTAGAATGTAGGGGAATATTGCGTCTAGTATCATATTCGAGGAGGGCATTTTGATATTTATAATAATTATTTTTCTGTATTTTTCTTTAAATACTCCGTCCTGTGTCGAAAACCGCGTCTTTCGCTCTGGAGACTTAAGTCCCAACGTTTTTTTGGGCAGTCTGGCCCTGCTCAGGAAGCCACATAAATCGCCTGAGAATATTGAATTTTTATTTAGAATGTAGCTGGGTACGCCTAGTATCATGTTCAGAGAGCATTTAATATTTATAATAATTATTTTTCTGTATTTTTCTTAAATTCCCGTCCCTGGCACCGAAAACCGCGTCTTTCGCTCTGGAGACCAAGTCCGACCGTTTTTCAGAAGCCCGCCCGGCCCAGAAGCCACAAAATCGCTCGATAATATCAAATTTTTGTTTAGAATGTAGCTGGTTATGCTCCAGTATCATATTCGAGGAGGGCATTTTGATATTTATAATAATTATTTTTCTGTATTTTTTTCTAAATACTCCGTCCCTGGCACCG